>JAMKQA010089860.1:0-12213 GCA_024699735.1 Posidonia australis
GAAATTAGGGTTTTGAGTTTTAATTAAGGTTTATTTTGGGATTTTTGGATCGATTAGGGTTTATGAATTGGTTAATTAGGATTTTTAGGGTTTTAGTGTCTATTTAAGGTTTTTGGACTAATTAGGGTTTTGAATTTTTTATTAATTGGATTTTTAATGGATTTCGACTTTAATTAGGGTTTTCACTTATTTATTTGGATTTTTAAATGATTTAATTGGAATTAAGCCTGAATTAGGGTTTTTGTCTTATTTAGTGGATTTTAAATTGTTTTAATTCCTTTTTACTTAATTAGGGTTTTGAATTTGATTAATTAGGCATTTTATTGAATTTTATGTTGATTTAGGTGGATTTTAATTGGATTTTGTAGTTTTAGGGTTTTATTTGTTAAATTAGGGTTTTATTGGATTTTTAAGTGGATTTTAACTGGATTAAGTGGGCTTAGGTTGATTTGTTGGATTTCAGGCTTAATTGGGTCAAATGGGCTAGGGTTTTGGTGGTCGCACCCAGAGCATCATCCGGAGGAGCCTATTGCCAAGTGACTTCAAAATCGGGGTGTCTACATATCCCATATCATATATCCATGCTATTTAAGTCATCCAAGATACTCCCATGCATCACAAAGAAAACATATGTAGTTGCAGTCCTTGTGAACCCATGAATATGATTTGAAAAGAGGGAATGAAGTGAATGTTTTAGATTTGAATAATTAATATGATTACGTTCCCTGGCATTTAAAATAATGATCTAAATAATCTATCATGTGATCACTTGCATGCATTTGGCCCAGGCTCTGGAATCAGACCACAGTCTGTAACAGAGTATCTGGAGTGCACCAGACTGGCGCACCAGGTTGGAGCACATAACTGGCGCACCAGGCTGGCGCACCAGTTTGATCACAGGATGCAAGCCTCTTGATTTGCATCATGATTTGCATGCCTATCTGTTTGTTTTTGGACTCTGATCTTTCTGATGTTTGATCCCTGATATGCCATGTTCATCCCTGCAGAGTTTCATCATGTAATAACACTATTTGCATTAGTTTTGCATCTAGTGAATTTAACTTGCCGCCAGGGTCTAGTGAGTTGGTTGCTTTTCTAGACTCTTTGTGTAGAGTTCTTGTGCACCAGTCCATGATCCAGAACCAAGTAGCATAGCTGGGATTCATTAATCTTTATCAGAATAGGGGTTTTATGGTCTTGTGTGAGGCTTATTGCCCTTGAGCACAAGACCCATGTCATGGTGTCTTGATTTCATTCTTTCTTTTATGGCTTTATGGGAAAGAGATGAATTTATATGTCATCAGGTTTTCTAGAGGTCTAGGATGTGTTTTCAGATGGTCTCGAGCATGTTTGTAAGATTTTATATCGCATAGCATATCAGTCTGGTTGCTCTGTGATTTCTGAGTCTCACTTTAGTGGGGCACATAGGTGGCACACCTAATAGAAGTACATTGCTGGCGCACAAAACAGGCGTACCTGCCTGTTTTCAGTGCACCAATAGTGGCTTTTGGCATGATATTTTATATGGTTCCTGATTGGCTTTGCTTTTGGTTTTCTTTGGGTGTCCTCCTGGATGTATCAGGATGACTCCAGTCTGTTTTCATCCTCTTTTATGCATGGTAGCTTAGGTCTTGCATATAACAAAGCGAGGATGTTAGTCACTCGATATTACTGGATCTATGGTTATATCCGTGCATTATCTTTGCACCGGTATTCGATCTATGACTTGAGTGATCTTTCAGAGCGTTAGGACACATCCTACAGTCTCTCTACCCATGTTTAGTATAAGGCACCACTCGGATGTAGCATTGCATGGCATATCGCCCTTGGGCATACAGAAACAAGCTGCAAAGCCAACATTTTCATATAAGTAAACGAGAAACCCATGAAAGACCGATTTCTCGGGCGCACGGGCGTGCCTAATACCTTCCCCATGCGTAATAGGGATCCTTAACCAACTCTTTGGTTCATGATGACCCTTTTCCATTGGTTTATTGCATAATTTTAGTGTTTTGAAATAGTTTTCCTCGTCTCCCGTTTTTAAGTAGACTAGGTGGCGACTCCTGCATTTTTATCATTGTTTTTTATCGCTTTTTGTCGTGACTTCACTGGTCCTCACGCATTTGGCCTTTCGCCCCACGTTCGAGGCTGTCGTTGGCATGATTACAGGAACTGGAGACTCTACTGGGGAAAACCAGGTCCCAGCTTTCGTTTGGGTTTTTCTCCTTGTTTGCTTGTTTCCCATACTTTGCTTTGGCTGTCTCTTTGTAACATAAGTTGTATCTTCTTTACATTTTATGCATGCCTTTTGTCTGACGGGTGTTTTCTTTTTACACATTTGCTATGCCACCACTCTTGTACATAATATGCGCATGCTTTTTGTACGTTGATTGGTGTTTGCTTTGGGTGTTTTCTTCCCCTTTTGCACTTGCCATGTTTAGGAGATTAGAGATATATTTTCTCCTCCTCTTGGTTAATAAAAACTTAAAAACATAAAAATAAATAAATACGACAAACCAGTGACAAATTGCAAACTTTCCCCTAAGGTTTAATAAATGTGCAAGTAAAAGACTTAAAGCATATTTTGCATTCATCATATAGGACATGCATCTTCTCATCTTTTAAAACCACCTATATAGTTTACGAAGGACATTTCCCGATTTCTCATTCCATGGCTTTGGCGTGGGATGAGATTTCAATTTGTCTCCTCTTGTACGGGGTCATGTCGGTGTTAGTAGAGGGTATAGCCTACTACTTTGGCAAAGGACGAGGCCCCGAACGCATCACCCGTTCACTGCCTAAGCTTTGGCTAGGATTTAGAACGGGAACCTTTATCTTCTAACCTTGAGTCAGAGACCCATTTACCCCTGTGTGAATCCAGAGTAGATGGCTTTGTAGGACACCCCTAGATTGTGAGAGAGCGCATGGTAGAAGTATTCATGCATTCACATTCATACCATCATAAGCATTGCATCTTTTCTAACTTGTTTTTTGTTTTTGTACAACATAGTGCCTGTCAGTGTGCGAGTTCCTTAGCTAGAGCTCGAGGTTTTCCTTTCACTGACACCCGGCGTGACCCGATTCTCAACCACATCTTCCGAGTTATCCGTCACCTTTGACGATAGCTCGTCCTAGGATCCGACCTCTTGTTCCCAACCACAGTCCAATCCATACCCGCTCGCCATTTGCTATGGACCAGCAAATCAGTGAGCATCTTTCCTCTGCTGTTCAGGAGGAGGTCCAAGTTTCAGCGTACCCTTCCTTTGTATCTATCCCCGTTATCATTGCTGCCTCCACTTTTGCCTTAGCATCCGGAGGACCTCCACCATCCCAGTATCGTGTCCCTGTGACTACACTGCATGTGGGACCATCAACTTGGTCATCTGCTGATTTTAGGACCTCAGTAGTCGAGTCTATCCCCATGACCATTCCTCAAGCTCCTTTCACTGCTTTTCAAGGCTATGTGTTTTCTAACACCCAGCCGATTGCGACTGTTTCCGTAGTAGCTTCTCCTCGGTTTGGATAGCTGGGCTCTCAGCTTCCTGACTCGTCCACCCCTTTTCCTCCTCCATCTTTTGGAGCCACAAGTGACGATCCCGTGACCGTGCAACTGCAAAAAATGTCGGCCCTCGCCAGGCAGTTGCAGGGATTGGCACTAGCACTCTAACCCTTTTCAAGTTTGTCCTTCCTGACTCCCGAGTTGCCTTTGCAACCAGCCTTAGGACCATAGATTGCACCCACTACACCACCCCCACAGCCATCGATGTCCCTTGTCTCCCCAGTGATAGGGGCGTCAACATTGCCTTCTGCATCACCGCCACAGCACCCATCACAGCATGCATCTCCACTATCTAGTGGCCAGCCTTCTAGGCTGGTGGGAGCACAATCGGCTATAAGCGTAGTTCACGGGGCCATTCTGTTCCAACAGCTCTTGCTTTCGCATTCTGCACCTCCTGTAGCACCACCCTTTGCCTTATCCTCACCCATGTACCAGACATAAGCTTCATCTTTTGTACCACAACACATAGCACCCATGCACGGGTACACTGACCATCCTACCGTAGCACCAGACGATGGAATGGTGGATCTGGAGGAGCCTCTAGGGGCGACCCATACAGTGTACGCGACACCCGCCTTGGCTACACAATCTGCTACTGCACTAACTCCAGACGCCCTCTTTGCGAGGGTGAATGATTTGGAGTGCACACTCCGACAAGTGTAGGGTGGGGATCGTCGGTCCTACCAATTCTGGGACCTCTGTTATTTTCCAGAGCGGACTCTCCCTCCGAACTTTCAAATCCCGAAGTTTGAAAAATACAATGGTAGAGCCTGCCCGATTTCACACCTCAAAGCCTATTGCAGAGACCTCGCCCAGCTCCAGGTTGACGAAAGATTGTTAATCCGCCTGTTCCAGAAAAATCTTACTGGGCCTGCGTTGATGTGGTTCACCTCCCTCGACATGGCCACCATCAAGACTTGGGATGACCTCGCACAGGCATTCCTCGAATAGTATTCCTTTAACCTCGATCTAGTCCCGAAGTGCGAGGACTTAGTCGCAATTAAGTAGAGGCCCCAAGAAACATTTGGGGAGTATGTTGGATGATGGCGATCCTTGGCTTCGTAGGTCAAAGATAGACCCTTCGATGAGGAGTCTATTGAGATCGTGATTTGAGGAGCATAGCCAGCAGTAGGGGCTCTGCTCAGCATATAGCCAGTCACCACTTTTTCTGTATTGCTTTGGGCAGGTGCCCATGTTGAGAGTTCACTACGCTGCGGTAGTTTTCCAACACTCCTTGCATTCGCCAAGCAGGCCACTTCCTCACATAGTGGCGCCAGTAGCAGCAACAACAACAACAACAACACCAATAATGCCAATTCACCCAAGAGGCGGGATCCCTCTAAGAATACAGTTTTTTACATTAGATCCTCTGCTGCACCGGCGAATGTCCGTCCCCGCCCTCAGCGTCAAGTAGTTTATGCACCCACGCCCACACCTAGAACACCTAATGCATCACACATTACCCCCACTACCACACCAGTTTACCCTACCCCATCGGCCAAGATGCGCCCACCGTTGGTACATCCACTGCCAAAGCGACAACGCCGTGACAAGCGCCACTATACCCTATTAGTGGATCCGTTGAACATGATTTTCCCTAAAGTCGCATCCTTACTGAGGCTTCCTGCCGCCAAATCTGCTTCCTGCTTGGTATAATGCGAGCGTGTTCTGCAATTTCCATCGAGTTGCAGGCCACTCAACGGACAATTGTCTTACACTAAGGAACGCAATCTAGGACTTGATTGACCAGAAGGTTATTGTCATTAGCACGCAGGCGGCAGGCCCCGCACCCACATCAGTAGCCGCACAAGCACCACCAACGCAATCCAACATAGTTAGCCAGCCATTACCTCAGCATTCAGCCCCAAGAGCAGCAGGCCCCTCGAGAGTCAATTCCATCTTTCCTATTGATTCTATCTCATCTTTTATTCGTCCTACAGATCTTATTCATGATGTATCATCTCCTTTTCCACGTCAGTTGTATCTATCCTTCCTTGGTGATTCCGAAGAGTCAATTAGTTTGATTCGTCCTACCACTGAGGCGGTCTTTGCTGTAGCTCCAAACCACATCTGCTTCGAGCCTAAACCCTTTGATGTTCTTTACCGTGTCAACTGGTTCGCTTTGGTTGATTTCATTCTTGCCCTTTGAGCATTCGTAGTGATCCCCGTTTGATGGTCGAAAACTTGTGTCACAAGTGGGGATACGAGAAAGGAACCCCTTGGGCGATACGGCCAAGGAATCGTTGAACCGGTCAATGCGGAAGAATGGAGAGAGCACGAAAGATTGGGATACGAGTATCAATGAAGAAGAGATCCCCATGCTCTGATAAGTCCCCAAAGATGATCATTTCTCGTGATTTGACTAATTTCACCAGTGCAGGCATCTTGAATCCAAACTAGAGTCCAATCACCGTCTCAGTGTCACAGTCACCAGCAGTTTGGATTTATCTAGAAGAATTTTTTCCAAAGAATGATCATTTAGAGTTAGAGTAGATTATTGAGTAGATCTGTGAGCAGTTCCAGAGTTGTACAGTGCTGTCAGAGTCAGAACAGTCGGCAGGGCGTCAGGCAGCAATAGTACAAGATCTTGTTCAGAAGGCAGACTCAGAGAGCCTGATAGATGACATAGTTGAAGATTTTGATATTCTATTCCAAGAACAATTAAAGGTGCTCACGGAAGACTTAGCAGAGCACAACAGAGTTAGGAAGGGAAGACAAGTTGTCTCCGAATCGCAGTCGGAATCACCAGTACCCCCCCAGGACCAAGCTTCAATTATGGTCATCCAAGAATCAGAGAAAGTTTCCGCTAGACCAATGGAGTTAATCTCCTGTCAGCCGGTAGGCAAGTCTAGCTGGTATTGGCAACTCAAGCCTCAACTCAGGGGTGAGGGGTGAAAAAAAAAACTGAGCTAGGCTTAGGGAGCAGTACAAACGGCAACAATCTTATCAGTCAGCAGCAGGACAGCCGGCAGCATGCATCGCCCCTTGTAATTATTATGGAAAATGCAAAAAATCAGAAAACTCCGAAAACACAAAAATCAGAAAATCCCAAAAAATCATAAAATGTAAATAGAGATGCACCAACCTCAAAAACAGGGAGCCACAAATCTGCAATTGGCGCAGGCAATCATATGGCAGAAGAGGTCGCACATTACAAAACTACTGTGACCGTTATGAAGCATCACTAAGGAACAGTATTAAAAGAAATTCTCTCAGTTGATATCATAGATCTAACCTTTGAGCAAGAAATTCTATCTGAACTCATTGCTTATGGAGAGGAAGACGATGTTATCGAGACAGATAGTGCAGATGGACGCAATTGGCGTGCACGTTCATTGTGAAAGAAGTCTTATCCAGGGGTGCAGTCATTCTCGAAGGTATGGATCATGGGGAGCGGTTAGAGCCCGTCAACGCCTCCTAATTGAAAAAGTACTACCAGTGATCGTCAGCTACTCTCGAGCCTTGTAAAACATTCCATTGTAGGCCATGCATCTCTATGTTTCTTGCTTACTGCATCCACACATCAGATAAATCGCATCATATGCATTGTACTTTCTTTTCGTTAGCATCATAATATGAAACATTGGCATAACCATTGCCCGATGAGGAAAATCGGGAAGCCAGCCCACTTAGGAAGAGTTTTGATCCTCCTCACGTGTTACTACCTGTGTGACCTAGGAGGGAAGAGAGCCAGCATTGTTGGGAAAGTGGACGAAATGTACAAATTCCCAAGGAGCCTATACCTCAAGAGGGAGAGAAAATGATAGGTCATAAGTGAGTGTGAGCCAAAAAAAAAGAAGACATTGGAGCACAAAAGAAATGAGAAGATAAAAGTTGAAGATAGAAGTCAGCTCCAATGAGAGAAGCATGCGAGACAACTCTGTCCTTATCACATAACTTGGAGAGGAGTTGAAGCATACACCTATGAAGTCCGTATTTTCAAAGGGACTAGCCACCCCTTAAGTTAAACTGAAAAGAGCAGCCATCCCTCAGCCTAAGTGTTTATTACCTCCAAGTAGGGATAGTGTAAGTCAACATGCCTTTGAGGGAGTAAAAGAAAAATGAATTATTGAAAAAAGTAGGTATAGGGCCTTAAGAGTTTGGCATGGAACCTGTTTTATCTCAACAGTCCATTGAGTGAGTGAGAGCCACTATAAACCCAGGGATCCAGGTAGCGTCACGTGAGTCAAGGACATTCTAGTTATAGAATACATGATAATGCACCTTTTTGTTCAAATTTTATTCTACCATGAATAACTTCTTTATGACTTGGCATAGAAACTAGTAACATGGAACATTGGTAGAAAAATATTGATTTTTTAAATAGAAGTAAGATAGTGGGGCCACATATAAAAAAGAGATACCGCCAAACAAAGACGAAAAGTCATTAGAATTGTAACAAGAAAGTAAAAAAAAAAGTATTGTTAATTACAAAATATATTTCATAAAATATCATTATGAATTACTAAAAGTGCAACCCAACATCTACATGTGGGCTCATTTATCTTACTCGCTAACTAAAACTATAATTAAGGTTCCTAATTGATTTTTTTTAGATGCCATACATGATGGCGAAAATAATAATTTACGAAGAAGAGCAAAAGGAAGTCAGAAGACATGCATTAATCCTACAGATTAAATTTTTTAAATTTAATCATTTATATTAATATTTAAGGAAATTTATAAATTATCTTTTAATAATTAACTAACTTCCAACCAAGAGTCACATGAAACCAATTCCAACCAACTGTATCTTTTGAATTTCCCTTGAAGGCATTCGTTCTTTCTACAAATTATATTTTTATGAATTTAGTGGTCTATATCAATATTTGAAGAAATGTATTTAACTTTTGACAAATAATTAATAAAGGTGATGCTTTGTTTATTTCTTTCATGAATATTAGATCTCTATCATCGCATTCATGCCTTGTAAGACTAAGTCTTCTATCTTTCTTGGAAAGTTTGAGGTTATTTCTCATATTGGTGTAATTAAAATGAATGGTTTTATAATTTTCATATAATTTCCATCAATATGAAACATATTCGAGAAAACAATGATAATAATTCCTTAAAATAGTTGATGCATAGAGAGAACTTTAATACAATATTATTTGACATTTCGAGGTAGATGTAGATTTCTCCCAAACAAGTATTGTCAAGTAGTAACAATTACAATTCATGACCATCCACTAAAATCCAATTGTTCAAAATACAAACACATTGGTTTAAATGAAAAGTTCAAATTATCTTAGAAATTCTCTATTATTATATTTAATTAATTGACTTTGATCCAAGCAGTATTATAGGAACTTCTAGAATTTTACCTATTCTAACTCTAATTCCCATACATGTGGTAGAACATGTAAAATTTAAGATATTCAATTTGACCTATTCTCATGTAAGGAAATTTCCAAACAAAGTTTTTTTAATTGACCTTCTTTTATGTCACATGCAAGCTTGGCTTTAATTGGTTAAAATTGAAATTTTGCATTTATAAATTTGGTATCTCTATCACTATTAGTGCTATGATTGAGAAAAACTACTTCACTCTTGCTAATAAAAGTTTCTCATTCATTTTCTTGATTTCTCATCAATGGTTCTTTGTGTTTCTTCTTCTTCTTCTAAAATCCTCTCCTTCATTCTACTCCTTTCATAATTATGATTTTTTGTTGCATAGCATTAAATCTAATGCAAGAGCCTTCATGAACCTTATCATGCTCAAAGTCCTTAATTATAAATAGGTGTCTTTCAAATCAACACTGATCCATTCAAAGTGTAAAAGCACACACAAGCTAGTGAATTGTAAATGCATGAGTATGGTTATACCATAAGAGAAATTTTACAATGATAAAACATCAAAGATGTTAATTATATAAGTTGTGAATATTGTATAGGGCCATGAACTGGTTGGTTTTTTATTCATAATCATAATCATATAATTTAAAAACATCACAGACGTCTAAATAATTTTGGAAACCTATTGAAATTCTAAGAGATATTTTTTTCTTGCTTGCAATAACAATGTCAACAAATCCACCAATGACTTGTTTGCATTTGTGCTCCATCTTTGTAGAGTGGTTATATTATTAATTAATAGCGAGATTAAATTTTGTTAACTAAAACTTTGTGGTGGAAATTTGTTGAACATGATGTAAATGAATCTTATATGAAAACTCATATCAACTTAGTTGGATCATGAAACATGAGAATTGTAAGTATGTGTTTTTCTTTGAAAACTCAAAAGAACTACTTATGTATGAAGTCAAGGATACAAGTGATAGTAAACTGCCAATTTGACCAACAATTCTTTTTAATAAGTGGTTGTGAATATGATCATGTTGGGTTCCAAAGATTAGTTTGATTTATCTTTCTTCTACTAAATGTCACATCCACATTCACCTACATCATTAAAAATTTCGTCAAAACACAAACAACCATGGAGAAGTGATAATTATTTTAAATTATCAAAAGAATCTCCACATTTGTTTTTACATCTTTTACGTGAAAAATTCGTCCACCCCAATGCTACAAACCTTAACCTCTTAGCTTTTCTAGTTCTTTTAACATGCCATTGCACCAATTGCTTTCCACCCTAGTCAAGTCATACGCTCCTTGAAATTATCTAAATATTTAAAATAGAAAAGGAAAAAGGTATGATTTTGAAATTTAAATGTAATAATAATATAGAATCAAGCATAAAACTCATTAATGTAAATGAAATTTAAGTTTGATGGAATAGTGCATTGAGACATCAAGTTGATTTTTTCACAAATCTTATACCATATCCTAAACTTTATTATTGAATAACTAATCTTAGAGAAAAACAAGTTCACTCTTGCTAATAAAAGTTTCACATTCATTTTCTTGATTTTTCATTGATAATTCTTTGTCTTTCTTCTTCTAAAATTCTTTCCTTCATTCTACTCTTTTTATAATTATGAAATCTAATTATAAATAGAGGTCCTATCTTTCCAATCAACACCAATTCATTCAAAGTGCAAAAGTATGCAAGCAAGCTAGTGAATAGTAATTGCATGACTATGGTTATTATGACCATGCCAGGGAAGGGAACCGCGCTCCGATGCGATCGGGACCGCATGGAGTTCGGTAAGGCCACTGTGAATCCGACGAATCCAAGGACGGGAAGACGACTCAAAAACACCGAAAAAAGTGAAATAAAAGTAAAACATGGAGTCACCACTTAGTCTATTAAAACGGGAAGACGAGGAAAACTATATTGGAAATCATAACTCAAAACTGAATGTAAAATAATGGATGACTCATGCCAAATAGATACGACACATGGATCATTGTGAACCAGAGAAAGGGTAAGGACTCCTATTACGTGCGGGGAAGGTGTTAGGCACCCCCGCATGCCCGACGAGTCGGTCTTTCTCGGAATTATCGCTCACATGCATGATTTTGTAGGCACTAGAATGCTAGTTAGTGTGGTTATAAGGATGATGCAAGAAAAAATAAACGATGTGATTAAAAAGATGTGACAAGTCAAAACAAGTCATAATCAAACTAGGAGGCATAAAACAATGCAAGGGTTGTAAATGTGGCGAGGTTAGAGGCTAAGTTGTGCCTGATTCGATCCTAGGGTGAAACGCGCATGAGCGACGCGTAACATGTGTGCGTGCCCAGAATGTGCCTCCTAGGGACGTCCTAGCAGCTTACTATCATGGCCTTTCCCTAGACACTCCAGGTCACGATGCTACAACTAATAGGGTGTTGAAAGTCATATATCATGAGTGGACTCATGCATGGTCTAAAAATCCGAGAGAAAACCGCTTGCATAAAAGGAAACTTGGGCAAAAATGAGAGTTATGAGCAAGCAAAGATTGAAAATGTGACCGTGCCCGACCTGGAGGAGGGGGGAGGGGACCACAGCCATGCCAAGATGGCGAAGGCGCAAGGATAGGATAAGAGGAAAAAAGGAGGAGTCGCCACCTAGTCTTTTAAGGGAAAGACGAGGAAAACCACAAAAGGATGAATGCATGGGATGCAGATGGGAAGGCTGGATGTCTGCTAACCAGAGGATGGGTAAGGATTCCTATTACGCACGAGGAAGGTGTTAGGCACCCTCGTACGTCCGAGAAACTCAGTCTTTCTAGTCCAAATGCTTGCTAAAGGTTTGATGAATGTTTGTTAAACCTGGTTTATGCTCTAATCATGCTAATATGTATGCCATGGCAAGACTAAATGCAAAGATCGAGATGCATGCTCAAGAATTGGCATAGGGGCAATTTGGTCATTTTCCCTGGCCAGTGCTTGCATGGGAGTGACGCATGGACTAAGTTATGTCAAAATGAATGTTAAATGTCTGGACAATGTCATTTGCAAGAAACATGGAGAAGAAAAATCACCAAAAGGATATAAATGCAATAAATGACAAACATAGGGCGAGAAAATAGATGGAAAATAGGTTCATGGTCTTTATTCTGACATGCAAATGACAGGTCTAGTGTCAATGTGGCACAAGAATGCAAAAATTGCACTTGGATAATTTCCTGAAAAGTCAGGGACTAAAGTGCAAAATTCACACCTATGTGCAAATGTGGTCAAAATGCAGGGCAAAAGATCAAATCTCAGTGAAAATATGATTTGCAAGTGGATTTTGTGATTAAATGCAAAACAAGGGTGTAAAATAG
>JAMKQA010089861.1:0-12741 GCA_024699735.1 Posidonia australis
AGACATCCAGCCTTCCCATTTGCATCCCATGCATTCATCCTTTTGTGGTTTTCCTCGTCTTTCCCTTAAAAGACTAGGTGGCGACTCCCTTTTCTTTTTCTTTCATCCTTGCGCCTTCGCCGTCATTGGCATGGCTGTGGTCTCCTCCCCTACTCCTCCCTCCGGGTCGGACAGGCATGGTCACACATTATATTCAAACATATATGAAAATCATATGTTAATCTCGACATTATTTTCGAACATACATGATTACATATAAATCATTTTTTCCATTTACCATTGATAAATAAATTTTATTATACAATTTTCTCACTTTTATTCTGGAATATGTGTGTAATAATCGTAATAAGATTCTTTTATAATAATTAATAGACCTTCATCAGAAATAGTCTAAGAGAAGCCTGGATATTGAAAAATTATGATAATATCCTGAAATTTATTGAAAAATATAAATTCCAAAAGAACAATTACACAACCATTGTAGTAGACTTTTATGAAAACTTGGCTTCCTATTAAACCATCAACCTCATGAAGTCAAATGGGATTAATTATGAGACCCCCCTTGAGATTCAACTTAGTCCATGTGCATGATGAACCAACAAATTACCATCAAAGCATCAATTATATACTTAATTGGACAAAAAAGATTGGCATGAAGAGAGCAAGACCACACGAGAGGATTGAAACACCACTCACATCCCATTGGACAACAGTGGTTCTCCTCCAATCACCACTCATTCGGCTTTAGTTGGAGATAAGATAAAGCGCAACCCCCTCCCTCCCCAACAACACCACATTATTTTTCTTCTCTACGTTTTCTCTCGGTCCCAACCAACACATAACACACCGACAAATACAGATTGTCCCACACGTCTCCACCCCCACCCTCGAATCATCAAATCACCCGCCAACGCCCGTGAACGTTAGCACTCTCTTGCGCACGTTAACACTCACTCCCCCTTCAATGGCCTCTACGGCAGCCATCTCCGGCGGAGTCTCCGGCCTTCTCAGGAGCAGAACAATGAAACCCAATTCCACCGCCACGACGGCTGCAGCGGCCAGGTTGTTCGCTGTCCCAGCGGTGGAGGCGAGGATGGGCATTTGGGGCATGCAGCTGAAGCAGCCCAAGATGGAGGCTGAGATGACTCCGGCGCCCGTTCTTGCCGGGAAGAGGGAGCTGCTGAGGATTGTGCCGGCTGCTGCGTCATCGGCGCCGGCGGAAGGGAGCGATTCCGCCGGGTGAGGTCCGTTTCCGACTCGGTTGGTTGGTTGGTTGCCGGGAGGAACGAGTACCTACTTTCTTGCAGGCATTCGTTTGCTTCTTTTTTCCTGAGAAGAAGCGTTCCTTTTCTTTCAGGGAAAGCGTGGGGTTCCTGGAGAAGTACCCTGCTCTTGTCACCGGGTTCTTCTTCTTCATGTGGTATGGAGATGGACGTCGTTAGCAGCTTTTGTTCTTCCCATGGTTTGAGATTTCATCAGCTGCCAACTTTGTTGTTATTGTTGTTGTTGTTGTTGCAGGTACTTTTTGAACGTTATATTCAACATCCTCAACAAGAAGATTTACAACTACTTCCCTTATCCTTAGTAAGTCATGTGGTGATGTTGTACTCGATTCTGATTCTTGTCCGACGTTGTTGTACCTTCCATGATATGGTGATCGTAGTTTATTCTTGCTGATGTTTTTGTTGTAGTTTTGTGTCGGCGATACATCTGTTTGTGGGTGTTGCGTATTGTCTGGGAAGCTGGACCGTCGGCCTCCCGAAACGTGCTGTAAGCTTTTGTTTGATGCCAAGTTTTCTCTTTTTTTTTCTTTTTTTCTTTTTCCCTCGGATTGTCGATACGAGACAATTGCGCTGATTTTAAGGGTTTGTGCTGCAATTCTCATCCAAAGACATATCCTGTTGTAGCCCATGGATGCGAATCTCTTGAAGCTACTCATTCCCGTCGGGCTGTGCCATGCCGTGGGTCACATAACCAGTAACGTTTCTTTTGCTACAGTTGCTGTCTCTTTCACCCATACAATTAAAGGTGCTCTATTCGACCTTGTTCCCACTTATTGTCACTAACAACTGCTCCGAAAGATGATTAAAATGTTCCCATCAGTATCTGCTCTGGCTAATTCTTTGCAATTCACATTGTGGCAGCTCTGGAACCCTTCTTCAATGCGGCAGCTTCTCAGTTTGTCCTTGGACAGCAGATACCACTTACTTTGTGGCTCTCCTTAGCTCCGGTTGTTGTTGGTAATCTACTACTGCTTATACAATTTTGTAGCACTAATTGATATTAATGATGCCATTAATATTTACAGAATATTCATCCTTTTTTTTAAAGGAATGCATTTTTTACACTCCTGTCTAGTCTAAAACTGTCCATAGCCGTCTAAACTGCAATGCTTCATTGATTACTTAACTATGCTTTATGGTTCCACCAACTTTACATTGAAAAGTTAGTTCTGTCATTCTGTTAAGCTTTGGTTTTTTTAATAATTTTTCTTTGTTTTGCTGCCGTGTGCTAATCATTTTGAACAAACCTACTATTTCTGGGATATTCCAGGTGTCTCAGTGGCATCCCTTACGGAGTTATCATTCAACTGGACGGGCTTTACAAGTGCCATGATCTCAAATATCTCCTTCACTTACAGGAGTATATACTCCAAGAAGGCCATGGTATCTGTCCCTCCCACAATCCCTGGTGTTTCTGTGTATTCCTATGTTTGCATACCTTTCTTTAATACCTGGCTTCTTGTCTTTTGCAGACTGATATGGACAGCACCAATCTCTATGCCTACATATCAATCATAGCACTTATCATTTGTATACCACCTGCAGTCATTGTAAGTAATTTTTCATTCTCTTTACTGTTGTATTCATAAAAGAAAGTATATAACCATTAGTAAAACAAGGGAAAAAGTCATATCTTTGACTTTAGCGATACTGCAAAAAATGTTACTATTGCTATGTAAGTATACATTTCTATAGTGTGTACCACTAGTTTAACAAGAGGTATGAGAGAAATCTCTCTATGAAGTTGATTCAAGACTTGGGGGAACTCTAAATATGTAGAGTTTTTGTAAGAATAATGAGCAAGGAAGAGGATACCACAGTGATTGGGATGTGATTAGATTGATTTACTTCGATTTAATTTTATATATAGAATTTGTGTAAGAATAATGAGTAGGAAAGCGGATCCCACAATCATCGGATGTGATTACATTGATTTTATATAGGTACAATAGCTGCCCTATGTATTTCACATAGGAAAAATTCT
The DNA here is from genome assembly GCA_024699735.1 of Posidonia australis. Taxonomy (NCBI): domain Eukaryota; kingdom Viridiplantae; phylum Streptophyta; class Magnoliopsida; order Alismatales; family Posidoniaceae; genus Posidonia; species Posidonia australis. The sequence continues at coordinate 3,268 of JAMKQA010089861.1, forward strand.
TTTCATACTCTAACATATACTATGTAGCAAGTGTTTGAGCTCATGATACTCTTTTTTCCCCTGTGTAAACTTTTCTTTATTCACTGAAAAACATTCTTCTCTTAGTGATTTAAAAGAAAAAAATTTCTTTATTTTTCATCTAAATGGATTTCGTTAGTCATAGTGTTAGATTTAACATAAATTATCAATATCAGTGCCATGCATTCCGTTGTAAATTACTTATGTTGGCTCCTCCAATACATTAGTCTTCTTATCAGGAACAAAATGTCAGTCTGAGCAAAGATGTTATGTATTTGTATCAGGAATTGTTTCCCTACATCTCACTCTCCATATTTGAGATTGCAGGTTGAGGGTCCCCAGCTGCTTCAACATGGGTTTAAAGATGCTATTGCCAAAGTAGGCATGGTGAAGCTTGCTTCTGATCTATTTTTGGTTGGAATGTTTTATCACCTCTATAATCAGGTAAGTTTTCTGCAAGTTCATCGTGCACCTTCACAATTCACAAGCCTTTGTGAATATGTATATAGTCAATACATGCATATGACTAGCATTGCAATCATATTCATCGTTCTAGGTTACCAATTGTCTGGCAGATCGAAATGTTTCTGGAGCTGCCTCCATTATGCCTATTTGTAGCCATTATGGATTTAAACATGAAATAAAATCCGTCTCTTTTAGTATCGTGATCCTCCTGATTTTCTGTACTTGTTACTTCCTTTAAATTGTGGTGTAAGTCATATAGGACAGAAGATCCTACACCAGATCCTTCTTTTGACTCAATCACATGGTTGTCCTTTTTGTTTCTTCATGCACAAAATATACTGATCATATACCCAATTTTTTTCCCATTTAAAGCTGAGGATTTGTAAACAGTGAGGATTTGTAAACAGACTTTCGACTGTCTTTGAAAACTAAACTGATTGTGTTTGGCGTGTAGCTCAGCATTGTTTATGTTTTGGAAATAAAATTGAGGAATTCCTACTTATCTCTCTTAAATGGTTTTCATGTTCATTGCATAATAATTCCATACTATAAATGACCTAGATCGCTACGAACACCTTGGAAAGAGTGGCTCCGCTTACACACGCAGTTGGGAATGTCTTGAAGCGTGTCTTCGTGATCGGTTTCTCAATTGTAATATTCGGTATATTCGATTAAATCCTTTCACCCTGGCCTTGTTTATGCACTATTTATTTTTGTTGTCCTCAAATACTCACCTATGATTTGGACTTATCCTAATGTTTAAACTTTGTGTAGGTAACAAGATATCCACTCAAACAGGCATAGGAACTGTTATTGCGATTTCCGGAGTTGCTATGTACTCCTATATCAAGGCCAAGCTGGAAGAGGAAAAAATAGTGAGTTCTCTCTTTTCTTCCTTGGTAGATAATCTTACCACTATGTTCCTACTATTTGTGGTGGAACTGTGTTTAAGTGCAGCCCGTCACACAGGGGCAGCTTTAAGTGCAATCCTTTTTCTACACAACTTATTAACCAGTTTTCCACCCCCTTCTCTCTTGTTTCTAACTTCTAAGAATATCATTTACCCCAACATTCTAAAATAGGAATAAAAGCAATGATTTTTTCTTGCATGGCAATTGCTCAATTCCAATCTTATGATTAAGTTTTTCCTGTTTCTGTTTAAGTTGCTCTGCTCAACATTACATTTTCTTTTCCTTTTTGTGCAGAAGAAGAAGAACGCGTGAAGAAAAAAGGGTTGACTTGGAAGTCACTCTTGAAACTAGTTGTGCATGCTATTTAAGCCAGAAGTAAATGTGATGAGCCAGGCAGACATTTGAGGCTCGAATTTGTATTTGCTGTTTGATTTGTAATCAGTAATCTGTCCTTTCTACCTCATCTCTTTGCCTTCTTCTCAATCTGAGTATAAACAAAATTCAATAAGCAAGTCTCCTGTTCTGACTCAGCTTAGAATGATTTGTCTTCAAGAGTGCTGCGAAGGTCACCTGCATGGTTGTAACAAAAGGAAACCAATTTTATGATTCTTAGGAGTGTAGCTTTAGTTGTGCTTTAAACGACTTTTCTCTTCTATACAAGGCATCATGTTTTGAGACTGAACTAAACCATGTCTCAAAGACTTTTCAAATGTTGTGTTTCGCAAAGGAATGTTGGAGAAGCGCTAGGAAGGAAGGTTTCGTCTCCTTCAAGGGACTTTCATATGTGAAGTGGAATATGAGATGACAAGGAAAATTCTATCGAGTAGTTGTTACCCATTCTAATTAAAATAAGCTTGTAAATAGTTAGAGTGTTTACTGGTTACCTATTCTGACTTGTCCTGTTTTGTATGATAAAGGGTTGAAATACTTTTATGTTATTATCCGTTTATTTGTCACCAACCATTCATTTACATGTCACCCATCACACGATAAGGTACAGGTAAGGGTGATTACGTATCTTTCACTCATTTATTTGTTTATCTATTTTTTTAATCGCTTTTTTTTATGTTAGTTTTCTTCTAAAATTATGGAATAATAAACAATGTTTGATATATTTATCTAACAATTTTGATTTGAATTTATAATGATCGAAACGTAGTATTTTAAATATGAGTTCTTAAACCTAAATAGTTTATATTTCGTATAGTAGTAGAATGTGATTTTAATTATTTACTTAAACACTCAATGGTCATATTATTTGTTTAAATAAGAATTTACCTATTTACCCTATCTATCTTATATTATATCTTGTGTGATAGGACAGGTAACGGTGCAACCATAAATGACACAAGCCTGTACAAATCCCATTTAGGACCATATCCATCCCACCCATTTACATGGCTATGTTAAAACCTTTGTTCTCCCAATTTCAATCTACATTTGTTGAAGCTAGAAATCAAGGTATTCGTGATAAACTAGAAACAACACGTTTTGTAAGCACGTCCAATGCCTCCCAAGTTGATTAGAAACAGCACATTTTGTGAGCTGGTTAGATCACTTGAATTTTATCCACATATACGGTTCTTGCGTGTAAACAAAGGATCGCTGGATGAACATGGTTGGCTCGGGTACTTGCCATTCTAAAATCTACAAATTGAATTTAAACCTTAGTTCATGTTCAAAGTTGATTCCGACCCGACCTTGAAGAGGCTCATGTTCGTGTTGTATTCAGCTTGAAATAGAAACATATTCATTACATGCTCAGGGTATACATATCGAAATTAAGATGTCTAACTCAAAATCTACACTGGGTAAAAAGAATGATCTATATACTAACTCACGTCTGATCCCTATATTCTCTCACACGTGTTGGACATAGGTATTTTAGACGTCTTTTAGATTTGATATCATAATGAAATTATAATATCCAACCATATATCAACACAAGTTCAATCGCTAGTCTCCAAACTTGAGACTGAGACTAGTTCACAAGAAGTCTTTACATGTACCATGCCATCATTCAATATATGAAGAATAAATAAGATAAAAGCTTGAATATTTTTGAAATAATTAATTAAAGGATACATGCAAGGATGTACTTTAGCGTTGGGGACATGAAAATTTTCAAACTTAATTCCAAATCCATTCCTTTATATTCAACTTATTGATAAGGACAAAAGAAGATATTTATGTTTTAAACTTTTTTAATGACTAAAATACCCCTCTCTCCTTTCCTTCTCTCTTTTCCCCCTCTTTTCTTTCTCCCCTATTTTTGCCCTCTCTCTTTTCTCACTCTGCAACACAACAGAAACCTAAATCCATGGAGAAAACCACCATCGTCAGCATGACCGTCACCGTGACCACGACTGTAACCACATATTTCCTTTGCTTCTGTGAGGTTTCTCATCATGACCCTCTCTCTTTCTCACTTGGAAGCTTTCACTGTAACCACATTTTTTGCCTTCTTTGGTCCCTCACTAGTTACTATCCCTAGGTTGTATTTTTTTGCATTTACGTCTCCAAATTCGTTTATAAATCACCTATTTGACATTTTTTTTGCATTGTCGGTGGTTCTGTCCTTGTTACAATTTTTACCTAGCTTTTGTTGTCTAGGTTTATGTGATGAGGTTGATGTTTTGTAGATTATTTGCAATTTACATTCATATACTTTGGATTGATTTGGTCTCTTTTCTTGTCTGGACTCTTCCTTGTATGAAACACACCATGTTCCTAATAGTAAAGTACATCCTTGCACGTGTCCTTTAATTAATTCTACTTTTATCTCTTGATTATGTAGATTTATTTGGTAAAATGACTAAGAAATTGGTCCAAATCACTTGTTATCCATCCCATTTTGTTAGAAAACTTGAACAACTTAGGGAAAGTCTTACCCCAACACATTATTACCTATTAGACCAAACTCCTTTTGCACATTTTTTTCACTTGGGTAGAGTGTACATGGCAGACCGCAAACTTATCCATGACTTATGTATAATAGCTGACTTGAGTAGGAAAGAAGCAAAATTATTTAAAATAGGTGAAAAAACTCTAACCTGCAATCCTCAAGAAATTTCTCTAGTATTGGGTTTACCATATAATGGTACAATTGTGAATTTTAAGAATGCAAAATCTAGTACTAGAGATGGTTATCTCGCAAATTGTAATTTGACTAGGATGTCAATTTATAAGAAAATACTAGATATAATTAAGGAGCATGTCGAGAGAAGTGTAAAGTTGCTTGTCTTATTTTTGTTTGCTTCAATCTTATTTCCAACAAAAAATTTTGGTATTAAGACTAGTTTGTATCACTATGTCGATGATCTGAACAAGTCATGGGGTTATGGTTGGAGTCAAGTTGTATAAGATTTCATGTTTTGAAAGGAAAAGAATGACAAGGATTCAGTTGGACATGTCAATGGTTGTGTATTTGCTCTTCAGGTAATAGTTATATTTCTATTTTCTTGATGTATTATCCTTACAAGTTTAGTCTTTATTGTTATCATTGTTAGGGACAATTCTATGAGCATTGCAACACAATTGACTGTGGTGGTCTTGGTAGAAGCCCACTGTAACACCCTCAATCCGAGTATGCTACTTAAATAGCATCAACATCTAATTATCATAATTACAATAATTAAAATAATCAAGGAAAACTCCTACCCAGAAATAGTATGTGGCTAGTAGTTTTGAACTCAAACACAAGTGATCGGACTACACTTCAACTACGTACCTGAAAACTAGACAGTAAACAAAACACGCGTGAGAGAATTCTAAGTCACCTAGTACGCACTTAACCACGATAAGCCACGAGAAAACTCTAATTTCTATCTTTATAAAATCATTTTAGAAACTCGAAGAAACCACAAATCCCGAACTAAAAGCAATAGGAAACTCATTTCCAAAACCATGTCTTTTTCAATCATTTTCTTTTCTCAAATCTCATGCATTTCTTTTCAAATCATTTATCCATTCAAGAAACCATATTTTTCATCCAGATTCAACTTAAAACTCAAGACCTCACAAGGCTCAAAACTCACACAAGTATTGGTTGGCAACTGGTTCAAATCATCATTTTTAAATCATTTTTAATTTGGCTAGAATTTAGCTAAAAGCTCAAGCCAAACTCAAGGTCATTTAGTAGGGCTTCAGCTTTTGAACCCAAGTGTAGAAGCAAACTTCTGGCTAGAAGCTGTCATAACCCAGCTTTTGGAAATGTAAAGGAATTACTATTTCAAAAACTACATGTTTTTAAGAAACTAGCAGTGTTTGATAGAATTGTTAAACTATTGTAACTTTTGGAGAGAAGCTAAATGCTCAAAAGCTATCCAAAAGTTCTACCAAACAAATGCTTAGAGTCTCAAAATCAAACTTACATTTCATATTCATTTTCAATATTGTCACCTTTATCAAAGACAACCAAGCACACAAGTAGTCGGTGAGGTCGCAACCCCTACTCTTCTGTAGTACCGTAGTGAAGTTCCCCGTACAAGAGGACACTACCTCGGCCAACAGACCTTAATATTTTATTTTCATCTTTTCTTGACATCCCATCGGTGACCTAGACACCTAGGTTTTATATACTTAGGCTCAACCTACACCGTCTCATCGGTGACTTGGACACCCAAGTTTCATATCCCTAGGCCCAACCTACACCGTCTCAAATAGAGTAATCTGGCCTCTCTCAACCACCATAAATCTCGACAACCACGGTCGTGTCTGACAACCGGTTCCATACTAAGTTGCTGACACCAAAACCATGTGGATCTGAATTCTTTTCAAACCATAAATTCTCTTTTCAAAACATGCAATTTTTTCTCAAAACCACTTTTTAAAATCCTTTCATTACAAGAGACATCATTCCTTTAAATCCATAATTCATAGAAATGGGTCTCATGCCCAAAAAACTCATAAAACAGGCTCCATATGACTCAGGCTCATTTAGAGCAACACCATATACATCACAGAGGTAGCATGGATTTTATTTACTTTCCATAACTCCACATTATTCTCAATAAATCATGATATTCACAATTAAATCCCACAAATCACCATATAAGTATGCAATTCCATTTCCCATGCATAAATAAACATTTAACACGAGTTTTATCCTCAAAAATCTCAAGAAAACAATTAAATAGGTTCTATCAGATTTTTCAGAATAGGGTTGTTGAACTCCTGAGTTCTATCCAATAGTTCCACCAAAAATCAATGTACAAAAACCACAAAATAATTATGGGATGTAAAATTTCATGTCTACTTCAAAACCCCTTAAACAAAACTAAAATTCATCAAATAAACATCAGGATATAAATTCACAAAGCCACTGAACTCAGAAATCAGTCCTATTGCACAGCCTCGGAAATCCAATCAAAAATACACCACAAATCTATACACAAAAATCATGAGATAATTATGGGGTGTAGAAACTTGAGTTCACTACAAAAACCCTAAAACAAATCTAGATTCCAATAAACATGCATCAAGATTTAAATTCATGAAAACATGAAGCTTAGAATTCTGTCATGAAACATAGCCTTTACATCCCTAAATCCATTTAATACTCAATAATTCCCAATATTCATCATTAAATAGTAGAAATCATCATATAAAGATGTAATCTCATTTCCATGCATATACAATTATTTAACATGGGTTTTATCATCAAAATCGTAAGAAAACACTTAATGGGTTCTGCCGGAATCTCAGAACAGAAGTTCTAAATCCCTAGATTCCACCCAATAATTCTACTAGAAATCAAATCGCATAAATCAAAGATTAATCATGGGGTGTAGAATCTCAAGTCTACTTCAAAATCGCACAAACAAATCTGGATTCCAATAGACATGCACCAAGTTATAAATTTGTAAAGGCAGCATGCTCAGAATTCTACCCTAAAATGTTGTTTATGCAATTCATTCCAAAAACCCAATAAAAACCACATTAAATTGTTGGATCTTGTCACCACATGATTTCCATTAAATCCCTTACACTTCTCACTTTTTTTCTTGATTTTAGCATGCATTTTCGTATTTTTAATCCCTTTTCCCAAAACTGAAAACAAAGAAGAGGAGGAATGAACGCATACTTACTTGAACTCCAGTGAGCTCCGGCGAACCATGCGCATCCTCCAGCCTCCGGCGAGCTCCAGCACTACACCTGGCCCTCTCGTGCAATAGCCCATAGCTCCACCAGCCTCAACCCTCAGATCTCCCTCACGGCTCACTCTTTGGTTGCTCTCCATAGGCTTCCTCTCTTCTAGTGGCTCTCCACAGCATCTCCACCTCCTCCTCTTAATGCCACCTCCTCCTGCCACTCTGGGTCTTCTGCTGACCACCAGTCTGCCATGTAGGAGACAAGATGGGGCTATAGGTCTACCCAGTGTAGGTGGCATGGGTGGTGAAGGAAAAGAAAGGGGAGAACAAAGGGATGCTCATGTGAGGGAAGGAAGGAGGAAAGAAAGAAAAGGAAAAGAGAAAGGGAAAATGCACATGAAGTGGGGGAAAACTTGTGCCTCTTGACCAAGTCCAAGTGAGTCCCACACACTCACACACACACATGTGGAGCCCACATGCACAAACAAGAGCACAAATGACCAGAAAACCACAACAACCACCACAATATCCTAATTATCCACAAAATTACCATTTACTCGTATATTACAATATTCATGGTTTTACATTAATTTTGGATAATCGGGTCGGTTGTTACATTCTACCCTCCTTAAAAGGAATTTCATCCTTGAAATTCACCTCTAATAAAACAAATGGTGGGTATGTCATCTAGATGTCCATCTCGCGCTCCCAGGTAGCCTCCTCCGTGCCGTGGTTCTGCCACTGAACCAGCACCAATGTAATGGCCTTATTCCTGAAGACTTGCTTTTTCTGATCTAGAATCTGGACTGCGTCTTCTACCATGGATAGGTCCTTCTGAAGCTTCTTTTACTGCACTGGTATCACCTGGGATGCGTCAACCAAGCACTTCCTCAACATGGACACATGTAAAATGCTATGCACATTAGCAAATTCTGGAGGTAGGTCGAACTTGTGAGCCACCTCACCAATCCTCTTGGTAATCAGATACGGTTCGATGTAGTGGGGACTCAGCTTGCCTCGCTTCCCGAACTGCGTAATTCCCTTGGTCGGTGACACCTTCAAGAAAATGAAGTCTCCTACCTCAAATTCTAAAGGCCTTCTCCTCCAATCTGCATAGCTCTTCTGCCGACTCTACATAGCAAGCAGTCTCTTCCTGAGATGCCCAAATTCAATGGATCCACGAATCCTCAGAGCCACCTTGTGAGGTTTCAAATAGAGGTTGTGCCTTATTGCCATGACTTGGGAATCTTTATTCACCTATTCTTCTATTCTCTTGAAGGGGAGCCTATGGAGTAGTTCATGTCATTGAGCAAGGAAGAATTGAGTAGCTTTGAAAAAATTCAAGAAAGCTTCCTATTTAAATATCAACATAAAATTGATCCAAAGCTGACCTTCCTTGATTTAGCGAAGGAAATGATGAAGCCTAATGAAGACTGGTTCACTTATGCTAACCGATGGAGAGACATGGTGTAGACACCCCAATTTTACCAATTTTGCAGGATGGGTCTGGTGGTTGAGCTCAAACCCCTTAACCTAGGCCATTTAATTCATGGAGACCTAATTGGGCCCATGAAGGCCCACTTATGCCCACTAAACCCTGATTGAGCCCATTGGGGCCCACTACACCATTTCAAGCCTATTTGACTTCATGTAAGCCTATTTGAGCCCATTTAGCCTCTTTGGACCCAATCAGCCCTAATTGGGCCCATGCGGGCCCGTATAGGTCCATTTAGGCCAATTTGAGCCCGTTCGGGTCCACAAGTCCATTTTAAATACTTTTAACACTCATTCAACTTGACTGGGCCCATTTGGTCCATTTGGATCCACCTAAACCCATTTGGCCCATGGGGCCCACAAGGCCCACACAAGCCCGCATAGGCCCATGGAGGCCCATGAAACCCACAATGGCCATAATGGATTAACCTACATTTCCTCTTACTTGATTTACCAAAGTTTAGCCTACTTCTCAAAAATCAAACCAATTTCCA
>JAMKQA010089862.1:0-13275 GCA_024699735.1 Posidonia australis
ATCTTCCGAAATTTGCTGATTCGGTATGCCGATTTTGACCGGTCGACCGAATTTCTGGAATCTTTTGATTTGCTTTGAATTTCGGTGCTCCGAGTGATGTACCGAATATCCCTAATTCGGAATACCGAAAAATTTCGGTATGCCGAATTGATATAAGCTTTCAAAAAAGCTTCTATCAAGGCAAGTAAGTTCACAAATATGTATAATTGAATATTTGGCTTTAATGACTACTTGTCATATTTTCTTAAGTGATTATTTAACAGTTAATCACATTTCATTTTGTTATCATCAAAACATATTAATAGATTTTTTCAACACCATAGACCATTGGCAAGTAGGAAACCTAGAAAGACCGAGTTTTTCAGGCGCTTGGGGGTGCCTAACCCCTTCCCCATGCGTAACAAGAATCCTTACCCTTTTTCTGGCCCACATTCATTTGTGCATTATATGCATTAGGCATGGAGCACACAAGTTTTCTGCATCTTGTTTGCTTCATGGTTTTCTTGTGTGTTTGGTTTTCCTCGTCTTTCCATTAAAAGACTAGGTGGCGACTCCTTTCCTTTTCGTTTCTCATTCTTCCCTTGGTGTTTCCGAGTCTAGTCTTCTTCTCCGAATTCACCATCTTCGCCATGACCATATCGGGACTCCTCAAGTGCTTCCACACACCCGGTAAAGGAGAGCCGTGCAGGGTTCCACCGGCATGGTCACATGTAGCATGCATTTGAAATTCGCCATAAATCCACAAAATTTCACACAACCTTGCATGATTCCTATGCATTCATGTTATTCATCACATTCCCATTATTTCTACTATTTTTCCATGATTTAACATACATTTTTCATGATTTTTTTACCCATTTAACACATAATACCTTACTAACCAAATGGGGGAGAAGGAAGGGGTCGTGTATCTGGTCGGTCTCTAGCAGCCTCCACACGTCCCTCTAGCCCCTCGAGCACGGCTCCTCTCCTCCTCCAACTTCCAACCCATTGATCCATCCCTCTCTCCCACAAGCACTCTCTCGATTAGCTCTCTACCCCCTCTCGCCCTCCTTCCCTAAATCACCACCTCCCTCTTTATCCCTCCTCTGCATGCCTCCTCCTTGAATCCCGCTAGCGCCAGCCTACCATGGACTAGTGGAGGGGATGAAACCACTACAGGCTCGCGAAGGGAAGAAGAAGAAGACAAGGGAGAAAAAGGACTTGCGTGAGGTGGGGGGATAAAAGAGAGAAAAAGAAAAGAAAGGAGATGGAGGAAAAAAAGACGGGCACACTTCCCGAAGCCACTGTGCCAAACTTGATTGGATTTTAGATAGGTCCCACAAGCACCAACGGGTGCATAGAAAATCAGCAAGCCACAACAAACATCAGAAAATATCTAATCATCCATTAATAAACCATTTACACAATACTACAATTATTTTCATGGTTTACTATTGAAATGGATAATCAGACTAAGATGTCACACAACTGCACCGTGATCAACCTGTAGTTGCACCTAGCTCTGCACTCATTGCAGACACACACTCCACCATCGAGCCAATACATCATGTCGCACTAACTCGACAAGGACAGTAACCAAAGTAGACGCATGGCTGCCACACTGAAAGCGATTTCACCCCACTAGGTAGGCCACTAAGTGTCGTCTTTCCTCAAGTAGTGTCATTTCTGAGACTCTTGAATCCTCTTCTACCACCAAATCTCCTTCCATGGTGGTATGACACAAGAGTGCATTGCTATTATCATCGAGCCCTAGGACACTCGACTTATAATTGCCCCACTTTATGTGATGTCATTCAGACCTTGATCGACAATGGGACCATGGTTGTCAACACATAAGAGGCAACATCTGCACCTGCACAAGCACGTACACACCATAGCATAGCCAGTCTCTCCTCATTTGAGCTTGCAAGCTTCGAGGATGTTGGAACTTCAGAGGTCTATTTCCTTTCTCTTGGTACTTTATTAGGGGACCCATTTGATCATATTAGCTTAGATCCCTCTCCCATCACTTCACAGCTCTATCTGGTGACACTCGCATGTGGTGTTCCTACTCTTGTTCCTCCGTGGAGGGCCTAGCCCAAGGTTTGCTAGCTTACTGCACATTGATTTGACCTTGCATGTGTGGATACCCTAGACCTCAACAGCAGTCGTAGTTATCATCAGCCCAAACAACTAAAGCTTTCCAGCAGTTGTTGTTGTGCAGTCCAAATAAACAACGATTTTTTAAGTACGATCAACAACAAAGCAGCGAGCAACAGGGACCTTTACTGTATCCTTTTCCCCTGTTTTCTTTGTTATTTCCTATTCTGCATCATCATCCTCATGCATCAAAAAAATCAAAAATCGAAAAAACACAAAAAAAATCAAAAATAAAAACCCAAAAAAATCGAAAAATCTAAAAAAACAAAAACAGTTTTCATCATAATCATCTACCCGATGTAACCATGCTGGTGACTGCCTCGTGCGTGGCGCGAAAGGCCAAAAGCGCAAGGGCCAGTGAAATCACAACAAAAGCAATAAATAATAATAATAATAATGCAGGAGTCGCCACAAAGTCTACTTAAAAATGGGAGACGAGGAAAACCGTTTCAAAGCATTGAAACTATGCACCAAACCATTGGAAGAGGTCATCAAGAACCAGAAATGGGTAAGGATCCCTGTTACGCACGAGGAAGTTATTAGGCTCTCTTGTGTGCTCGAGAAATCGGTCTTTCATGGGTTTCTCATTTACTTATATGGAAATGTCGGCTTTTTAGCCAATTTTTGTACGCCTGAGGGAGATATGTAATGCAACTCTATATACAAGTGGTGCCTTATGCTAAACTGGGGTAAAGGGATTGTTGGATGTGTCCTAATGCTTTGAAAGATCACCCCAAGTCATAGTTCGAATACTGGTGCAAAGATATTGCAAGGATATAACCATAGATCCAGTAATATCGAGTGACTAACATCCTCGCTTTGTTACATGCAAAACTTATGCTATCATGCATAAATGAGTATGAAATCAGACTGGAGCCACCCTGATATGTCCAGGAGAACACCCAAAGAAAACCAAGAGCAAGGCAAGTTAGGAACCATACTAAACATCATGCCAAAAGCCACTGTTGGTGCACTGAAATAGGCAGGTGCGCCTGTTTGGTGCGCCAGACTGGAGTGCCACCTATGTGCTCCACTTAGGTGTGCTAGCAATGTGTGCCACTGAAGTGAGACCTAGAAATCACACAGCAAACAGTGAACTAGATTGATATGCTATGTGACATAAAACCTTGCAAACATGCTTAAGACCATTTGAATGTGCACCCTTGACCTCTAGAAAACCTAATCACATATGTATTCATCTCTTTCCCATAAAGCCTTGAAAGAAAGAATGAAACCAAGACACCATGGCATGGGTCTTGTGCTCAAGGGCAATAAGCCTCACACAAGACCGCAAACCCCCTACATTGATAAAAGCCTATGAAACATAGCTATGCTACTTGGGTCTGGATCATGGACTGGTGCAAAAGAACTCTACACAAAGAGTCCAAGAAAGCAACCAGTTCACCAAACCCTAGTGGCAAGTCAACTTCACTAGATGCAAAACTAATGCAAATAAAGTTATTACATGATGAAACTGTGCAAGCATAAACATGATATATCAGAGATCAAACACTAGAAAGATCAAAGTTTAAAACAAGCAGAAAGGCATGCAAATCATGATGCAAATCTACTGTTTGCATCCTGTGACCAGACTAGTGTGCCAGGAATGTGCTCCAGCCTAATGCACCAGGTTGGTGCACTCTAGATACCCTATTTCAGACTGCAATCTGATTTTAGAGCCTAGGCTAGATGTATGCAACTAATTACACTAATGACTTTTCAGATCAGTAACTTAAATGCTAGGGAACATAATCATACTAAATAAGCAAATCCAAAACATTCACATCATTCTCTCCTTATCTATGCATATTCATGGGTTCTCAAGGACTGTAACTACTTATAGAGGATTTTATGATTCAAGCAATGATCTGGCTAACTTAGGGAGGATGGGGAAATGATAAAGCATGCAAAGGAGGTGCATCACAGCTCATGTTCCATGGCTAGTGGTCTCATAGGACTATGATACATTGCTCAACAAGATCACACAGTGCAAGAAATCATCATGATAAACAAACAATGAACAGATAAAAGAGAATCATAAACACCCAATTTAAATAAAAAGGTGCAAAGAAACATCAACATACAAACATTATATCAGCCTAGTTGTAGTGTAAGTTTTATTCAGAACATCATGTAAAGCCCATGTGGAGGTGAATAAAGGAACTTACCTATGGTGTCTCTTCCTTGGGTGGTTCAAGGTGTCTTCTCCTTGTTGCTTTGGACACAACTAGGGGTGCTTAGGGATGCTCAGGAAGTAGATGTGCTGGTTGCTAGGAGATGGTGAATTGCTAAGAGAGCCAAAAGTGTTGCACATGGGTGGCTTTTAAAGAAGATGAAGTTGTAAAGTCTTGGAATGCCAAAAGCCTTGGAAACCAATAGACTTGCGTAGATTTGTAGAGGAATATTCGCAAGGGAAGGTTACAAGCATAGAAGATGGACAACCAACAGCCAACACCCTGAAAAGTAGATGTGCGCCAGCTTGGTGCTCCACATTGGTGCGCCAGCTTGGTGCTCCACCTTGGTGCACCATGATGGTGCTCCATATTGGTGCTTCATTATGGTGCTCCACATTGGTGCTCTCCACCTAGCTGCCTAGATTATTAATCGAACCATGGGTTTGTTATAGGCTTAGGGTAATCAAGATGCCAGATAAAGTTCAAATGAGGTTAGGCTTGCCGTATCCAAAGCAACATCCTTCTGGAGAGTTCGCCTACAAATCGCCTCAAAATCATGGTGTCTACACCCGATGACAAACATCGACCAGCAAGTCTGTATCGGATCGAATTGCACTTCATTAGTTGGCACTAAGATGACCAAGCAAGCGAGGAGCCACCATCCATCAATGTCGGACGAAATGTCCAAACTCCGTAAGGTCCCTGCACCTCCAAGAGTGAGATAAAATATTAGGATGACTGAGCGAGTGAGCAAGAAAAGAAGAATACATCTGCATAGGTATAAAAGAAAAAAGAAGACAAAAGGCGAAGGCAAAAGTCAACTCCAGAGCAAGAGGCATGCAGTGTAGCTCTATTCCTACCATATCTTGGGAAGGAGACGGAACATGCACCTAGGAAGCTCACACTTTCGAAGGACTAGCCCCCCTTCCTGCAGCAAAAGCCTTCAACCTAGACCAGGCGCCTATTACCTCCAAGCCAGGGATAGAGTAAAGTCGTGCGTCTATGAAGGAGCAAAAGAAATATCAATGAACTCAAAAAAGCAGGTGTAGGACTCTAAAGAGTTTGGCATGGAGCTCGATCCATCACACCACTCTACATAGCTCGAGCACCACCACTCGCCCCACGAGAGCCACCCATAATTTGTGAATGCCGTAGGGCCAACTAAGTCGAAGGTGTCTGCCTCCTCCGACAGGCATGAAGCTTTCTAGTCTAGCTAGGACAAACAAATAAACAAACACAACAAAAAGAACAACAAAATCAGCATCTAATCAATAAAGCATTGCACTCGCTCCAACAACACTAATCATCTATCAGCATATCTCCATACGACAATAAAATCCATCATCATTATTACCTTACTTGCTACAACCTTTCTGCTTGCATATTGCATCGCATTACAGGACCTCTTCAAGTGTCAACTAGGGCATTTCAGCTGCTTTCTGGTTAGAGCACACGTTCAACAAGGGTACTGGACAATGTGTAGACTACACATATTCATAGAACCAGTAGCATTGACAACGATCTCTCCAACAGTCGGCCAAGTTCCATCAACATTACCTGAGGAATGCCCGACGATTGCACAACCCAACACCAAATAGTCAGAACACCTAGTTGAACAAGTAGCAAACCAGAGCACATCCTTTATCAAGCAAGCATTATCCACTACTCAGTATCAACTTCATCTTCCAGCACACCCCAGCGACTTGCAGTCGCAACCAAACTCCGACACTGTTTAGCAGCTTGACTTAATACCAGGGGCATCTGTTTTGTCCTGGTATCTCATAACTACCCTCTGGTCTAGCTCACACAATCTACTACAGCAGCATTTAGAATCCAATTTTGTCCACTAGAGGCATGATAGCTGCTATTCGGTCAAGACCCGTGCATCAGGCGCTTGGCTAGGCATAGACCTACTACATACTGAACATGACATTTATATAGGAGTCTTCAACCAAGGGCATCTTAGCTACTCTATGGGGAAAGGAGACCATTCCAATAGTCCTTAGTAGAATCACACCTCCTGCATAACAGTCAAGCGCATGTCCTTCAGGGATGTGACAATCACAACGACAACAGTGCTTATAGAACCACAACTATAGCTGGCCACTATAGCTAGTGGCATCCTTGATCGTAGAGTCCCAACCTTTACTCTAGCAAACCATCAACACCTAGTGTCCAAGGAAAAAACATCAGGCACAGGCAATGAATCATCAACAGACTCTACGAAGTACATCAAATAACACAACATCAGTGGTCCAAGGTACACTCGCAAACAAGACCTCTCTAGCAAACCCTTTTGGCTTAACCAATTGCTTATGACCCCCAGCATTCCTCTGTCCCTATCTTCTAGCAACATCCTCAACCTCTTGATACCAGGGGCATGTCAGCTGCCTTTTGGTATCATCCTTTTGATACTAGGGGCATGTCAGATACCTTTTGGTATCTTTCTCTTGTCACTAGGGGCATGTTGACTGTCCCTTGGTGTCAGTTATCCAGCCTTCCGAACTGTCACTGACTGCTTCTCGGTTGACAAGTTTGTTACCTTATCCATGTAAACTATCACCGACTGCTTCTCGATTGACAAGTTCATTATCTTGCCTTGCAAACTATCACAGACCACTTCTCGATTAACGAGTTTGTTATCCAACCTTCGAACTGTTACTAATTGCTTCTCGGTTGACGAGTTCGTTATCCTGTCCTTGTGAACGGTCACTGATCGCTTCTCGGTTGACAAGTTCGTTACCCTATCCTTGCGAACTATCACCGACTACTTCTCAATTGACAAGTTTGTTATCTTGCCTTGCGAACTATCATTAACTGCTTCTCGGTTGATGAGTTTGTTATCCAGCCTTGCGAACTATCACCAATCACTTCTCAATTAACGAGTTTGTTATTTGGCCTTGCGAACTGTCATCGACCGCTTCTCGATTGACGAGTTCGTTATCTTGTCCTTGTGAGTTGTCATCGATCGCTTTTCGGTTGACGAGTTTGTTATCTAGCCTTCCGAGCTGTTATCGACCGCTTCTCGACTGACAAGTTTGTTATCCTGCTCCCCAGACTATCATCGACTACTTCTCGATTGACAAATTCGTTATCCGATTTTCTGAATTGTCACTGACCACTTCTCAATTGATAAGTTCGTTACCTTGTCCTCGTGAACTGTCACCGATCGCTTCTTGGTTGACGAATTCATTATCCATCTTTCTGAGTTGTCGTTGACTATTTCTCGGTTGACAAGTTCGTTACCTTGTCCTTGTGAACTATCACTGAGAGCTTCTCGATTGACAAGTTCATTATCTTACCTCGTGATTTGTCACTGACCGCTTCTTGGTTGACGAGTTCGTTATTCGGCCTTTCGAACAATCACTAACTGCTTCTCGGTTGACAAGTTCGTTATCCTAACCTTGCATACAGTCACTAATCGCTTCTCGATTGACAAATTTGTTACCCTATCCTTGCGAACTGTCACTGACTACTTCTAGGTTGACAAGTTCATTATCTTGTCCTTGTGAGCTGTCACCGACAGCTTCTCGGTTGACAAGTTCATTGTCTAGTCTTCCAAACTGTCACCAATCACTTCTCAGTTGACAAGTATGTTATCCTCTCTCGGTCGGTAAGTCCATCAACTTGCTATATGTCTCCCTTTGGTGGGCAAGCCCCATCAGCTTTACCACACCCCTCTTGCCCTGCTCCTTCCTCTTCAGGTTGGTATTCCCAAACTACTCGGATGACATCCGTCAACTATCTGCTAGGTGGGTCCTTGGCTTGCCCTACTCCTTCCTCTTCATGCTGGTAGCCCAAGCTACTCGGTTGACAACCGTCAAATTGTCTAGAGTCAATTAACAACCGTCAGATTGTCCAGCGTCTAGTTGGCAAACTAGATCAACTTGTCATGCCCCCTTCTCCTCGAACTGATAACCCAAGCTATTTAGTGATAAGTTTGTCAACTTGTCATGATCTCCTGATGTTCGACAAGCACCACTAGTCTTGCCAAGCATCTCTTTGATAGGTGCAACAACCACTCATGCCACTTGTGAGCCGATCAATTGCCCACTTGCCATCCTGCACGCATCATCCGTCAACATGCATTTATCAGTCATGCACATCATCCATTGCATGCATCATTACACAAGCAATGCATCACACACTCGCATTAGCATCGTGTGGAGTTGCGCATATCCTCAGCGGAGCTTAGCACACACAATGCATTCATCATTAGCATCGGCGTTAGCATTTTCAACATCGTTTTTACACTTACATTTGCATCTTAGTACATGTGTTTCCACCTTTATTATCATCCTCGCATTTCTCGCATTGTTTTAGCATTTACATCAGCATTTCGGCAACGAGTCATGACTTTCGGTGCATCGGCCGAATAAGCGGCTCGCCAATAGCAAACTCCACTTTCCCGAAGGCGCTAAGCGGGGTGTGTTTGTCAACCCTGAGCATCGATCTCAGTTCCATCCATCCCTCGACCTTGCTTAAGGAGGGGCATAAGTAGACACTCCACTTTGGCAGCCACTAGCTAGCGGAACTCTCTAGAAGAGCGCACTAGTGGTAATGAGGCATTTCCCACACCGAAGCCCTTTTCACATTCCAAAACCACTCAAAACCAGCCCTAAAACTTTAAATTCAACCCAACACCATTAACCCATAATTCCACCACAAGCCCAAGCCTATTTGATGACCCAGCAACCAGGGAGCAAGTCTAGAATCCAACCAAAAGCTCTGATTTGGCCGAGGTGCATCTTGATGGCACATATTAATGGCGCGTATTTGTGGCGCGAGTAAGGGCACAATTTGGTGGCGTGATCCCCTAGGTCAGAGCTTAATTGACTAAAGGTTGATTTGGTCTATTCACTTAGTGGACCACCAATTCACCTTCTCTCAATGGGTGGTATAGATCAGGGCATAGTCCCTGAGTTTTCTAGGCCATCATACCCGTCTCCTAAATTAAAAACCCCATCATATCCTTTTGGTTTAATCTTAACCACCTATCCTTAACAACCTTTTGAATCCAACGACTTCCACTCCTTGTTCCCTCTATAAAACATCACCTAAGCTCACGTAGCTCCGTCTCCTAGCACCCCTTGGCTCTGAGCGTTCCCACAAACATAGAGCACACTTCCAGCCAGCTTCAGCCACCAAACCCACTCTTCCAGCCACCTTTCAATGCCATTCTGGCCATCCAATGTAACACACAACCACTACATACCATGCACGACCCCTGAACAACCAAGCATCCTCTTCCACGACACCCATCAGTCCTCCTTAAGCCGGCATTAGCATCCCAAGTCCCTATGTAGAAGCCCTGTGGCATCGTCAGGCGAGCAACTTCCTTGTCGGTCGACTGAAACACCCAAACACCCATCAACCTCTCCACAACAGTCCAAACCATGAAGCAACCACGCGATCACATCCCTACACTCCTCGTCCCTCTCCCGACCTCCAACAACCCCTCATTGGCCACCTCTGACACCATCGTGCACCATTCACCAAAGAAGTCGTCGTTGCCATCACTAGAGAAGACAGGCTTCCACAAGTAAGCTCCCATACCTGAGATCTGTTAAAATCTATTCTCATCCTTGTTGTTGCATTTCCAACATGTCTTGTGTGTGAATTCTCAGTTTGAACACACATCCATGCATCCACCGTATACACACACACCGCTAACAATGGGTTCGACGAACACAGAGATGGCCTATGGCCAGTGAGCATCCTCGCACCATCCTGGCATATCATCACCCTCCCCACTCTTCACCAAGCCTTCCTAGATGCCTGTTCACAGCTCTTTGCTGCCTGGATGGCCGATTGAGCTAGCAGATGTTAGAGAGGTGCGGTAAGGATGAAGGAGGATTGATGCAACGCTCATCCATGTTCATTTGCATCCATGCATTATCTACTTGATCCCTCTGCCCTCTAGAAGCCATAAATCACCTCACTGAAGCCTCTGGATAGAGTTCCTGGAGGAGCTCGCGAACCATGCTCAATTTTCAATGAGGTAGGTGGGTGGAGCACGCTGGGCAACCTCACTGATTTCCGAGCATACGAATATGATCTCTGGACTCTCATTTAGCTTCCCATGCATAGCATTGCCATTTGCATCATTACGTCTCAATTCGGTGTGATGAGAAGCTTACAGTCTGTTCTACAATTTAGTTAGCGAATCCCAATGAGGAGATTAGATGGTGGAAATTAGCAACGATTGATTCCAGCGAATCTAGTCAATGGGAATTAGTGGCATGGCTAACTAAGTCAGAATAAACTGTTTAGCTGAGCACCTTGCATCACTCAATTTAGATATCCTCACATGGTTTGGCATAACTACCTTCTATTATTTGCATTTGTTTCTTTGCCTACATTGTGCGGTTTCCCAATGTTTTCCAGCATGCATCCATCCATAGGGCGGTGAAGCTTACCACTTGGTGTTATTTTGACCAGTACCTTGGTCTTGTAACGACCCCCAAGTTACTACCACCTAACCTAGCAATAAATTTCCATTTTAATTATTTTTATCTTTATTATTAACCAACAATTACACTAATAAAGAAGCAAAGGCTAAGTATCTTCAACAGTAAATAAATCCACTAAACAACAGAAATAAAACTAAACTAACACTCACCTGGATCCTAGATGTGTGGTGGCGTAACACCTCCTATATGCACTAGCAACCAACAACTAATATCTTGCACTTACCAAAACATAAAAAAATAAAGTACACATGAGTGACCACTCAATCATCACCCAACATGCACCCCACCTAACAACTTTGCAACCTATGCCAAGGGTAACCTGTAACCATGCTGGTGGAATCACCCAACTCCTTGTGCGTGGAAGCACACAAAGAGTTCCGATAAGGTCACGGCGTGATGGTGAATTCAAGGAAAGACACTAGACTTGAAAACACCAAACAAAGGCAAATAAAAGGATAAGGAAAGGAGTCGCCATCAAGTCTTTTAACAGAAAGATGAGGAAAACCAAAATGCATAAGAATGCAAGAAAACAATGCAAATGAATGAACGTGTGCGTGCTTCGCACCTAAAAGACGTAGTACTTAGCTACTATAGGCCAGAGAAAGGGTAAAGATTCTTGTTACGCATAGAGAAGGTGTTAGGCACCCCCATACACCCAAAAATCAGTCTTTTTCAGCTATTTGCTTGCTATGTGTCATTTGCCTATGTCTAACCTATCATGCCGATGTGAATGTGAAATCAAACAAACACATTAGGCAGAACTATATAAAATGAGGAAGATAAAGAGGAAAACAATCCAAGGGTCAATGTAGGCATTGGAAATGTCGATTATTATATGCCCTAGGGCGATAGAAAATCATGCAAAACTAGAAACACCTGAAGAGAAAACCACGCAAAACTAGAAATGTTTGTGAAAGTCAAAAAGAGAAAACAATCTACATTAGGGTCATTGTAGGCATTTATATGCCAATTAATGCACGCCCTTGGGAAATATAGCAAAACAATGCAAAACAAAATCGTAAAATTGGAGTAACGCCATAAAATGTTGTGAAAAGGACAAGTTTGATTTGATGGAAACATGCGGGCGATTATGCTAACTAGTGTACGCCCTAAGGCGATGAGAATACATGATGTAGAAAACTAATACTGAAAATCCAACAATGATGAAAAAATCCAAAAGAAGATCAAGACCAGTAAACAAAGATATGCTCTATAACCATCTAGATCATGGGCCCTACGCCAGTTAATCTCGTCAGTTATAACCGCCTAACAGATTCGCCGGTTGTAACCGTCTACTCTGCTTGCTGACTCAATCCACCGCTTGAATTCGTCGAAGATATCCGCCATCAGGATTCGCTTGACGCCTCATCAGTCCAATGTGTAGGTTTTGATTGAATTCTCGATTAAATTGGAGTGTAAAGCTCAAATGACGATTGGAAAAGCAAGAATAGAGGTGATGGAGCAAAATCAAGTAATCAAAACAGGAAATCACTCTCTGGATTGTCCCTCTTGTCTAGCTCGTCGGAGCTCACGCCAGTTGGCCTCGACGGAGGTCCTCGAGCTCTTCAAGGCTGCGGTGGGGCAAAAATGATGAATCTAAACCCCAGAAAAGCAAGAGTGAATCCATAGAAGTACATTCAATATATGTTGAGGTGCTCCGTCTATGGCCCGAGGAAGCTAGAGGAGTTAGGAGAAGATCCAAGAATAGCAAGAAGACGGATCACTACAAGAAAGGAATCGTGTACATGTCCCTTGTGCTTGTCGTCACATGCTCCAGCCAGGCACTATCGACGACGACGATCTGGATAGGTACGACGTTGGAAGGAGCAAAAAGACCACCATGATGCAGTCGCATTGCATCCAGAGGTCATGGACCTTGTCTGAAACCGAGCATGCCATGAGTGATGAGAACCATTTCACTTTCGATGATTCTGACGATCATCAGAGAAGAAGGAAAAGGAGAATGAAGAGCAGGACAACACTATTTCACTTGTAATAGATGGAGCTTCTGAGACTAGAGCAAAGTAAGGAACTTACTTGTGAAGCCTCATTGAAAATTCACTGGAGGAAATAGTCATAGGACACACCAATCAGCGGCATCGGGTTGGGGATCGCTTGGAAAGGAGTTGGGATGCTTGGGAGCTAGAATTTCGAGTTGGGAAGGTGGAAATGATGGAAATGATGGCGATGATCCCAATCGCATGGTGTAGGAGGCCTTATATAGGTAGTGGCTTTGAATGTTGGCCGTGGATCACTAACGGCCTTTGACAAACGACGATGATGAGTTTTAATGGCTTCCACCGAACAATTTGAGGTTGGAGTAGGGACACAATGGTCCTAGGTGATTGGAGATCAAGCTCTAGATGAATCCTAGTCGTCGGCACGAAGAATTGGATGAATCATCTAGGAAATGAGATGTTGGTGCCCTCTGTGCCTGAAATAGGGTAGCTCTCCAGTCTCATTTGCCAACACTTATTGCCTGGTGA
>JAMKQA010089863.1:0-16474 GCA_024699735.1 Posidonia australis
CCCCCCCCCCCCCCCCCCCCCCCCCCCCCCCCCCCCCCCGGGAGAAGTGTATACTATCTCTCAGTCACTGATTCGAACTCGGGACCTGTGGCGAGTTTGAAGTTCTCCCAACCACTGTGACAATGAGACATTGTTTATTAAACATAAATAAGGAAAATTATTTGGACCTGTCTAAACATCACAAGTTAATGATATTTTACATAATAAACTAAAAAACATTTCAATTAAAAATTCTTTTTCTTTTTTAAATGTTTTATAAATTATATTTTTAATAGTATTCCTAGAATGACCTTTAAATTATGGGTTTAAATAATTTTGTACACAACTTTCAAATCTTTTATTTTCAGAAAAATTAAAAGATTGTTCATCTTGTACTATAAATTTTGTTACACCATATTTTGCTTCTTTTGTATTATATTTCCAATTAACTATTCCACTAGAATCAACATGTAATTTAGATTGTCTTAAGTCTGTATTATCATCTTTATTATGGACAACTATATATTTTATTAAGTGCCTAGCAATATGACCTACACCTTCACCCCTAAGACAAGTATATCCTGAACCACAATAATTACAATAACATTTATTTTCATTTATGGGATCTAAAGTTACATGTTTCCAAATCCATGAGCTTTGTTTCCTAGATTTTTTAGTTACTGTAGATTGTGTTTGTGAAGTTGTGGTTTGAGGTTGCTGTGACTCTTTGGTAGGGTTATACTCAGGGTTAGGGATATAATCATGACTTCCTACATTAAAAGGATAATTCATTTTTAAGGCTAAAAAAATTGATAATAAAAAAAAACCTTAACCCAAAAAACCCAAAACCCAAAAATAGAGGGATTAGAAGTAAAGGAATAAGAAGGATTAGAAGTAAAGAAATTTATAGAGACCTGCCGCCTGGTCGGTTGTCAGTGGACACAGATGTTGGACCGCTGGACGGTTGGAACTGGAGACTGGAGTTTGATAAAGAATGAACACCGGAGTCTAGAGTCAAACTTGTATTCCACAAGGAAGAAGAGTTGAGACTTAGGGAGAAGAGTTGAGAATTGAGGAGGAGAGGAGTTGTGAAAAATGAGAAGAATGATGTGATATTTATAGAATGAAAGAAAGTGAATTTATTGATTTTTTTTTTAAAATAGCAACGTTCATGGGAGGCACTGCAATGTTCATCAGTTTTTATTTTTATTTAAAGCAAATCGGTCTGGCCTGGCCTGGCCTTAAAAACAGACCATTTATGGGCCTAACTAAACGGGCCCAACGGGCCTAGTACAGCTCGTGGCCCTTAATGGGTCAGGCTAGGCTGACCCGATTTTTTTCCGAGCTGGACTGATCCAGGCTAAATTACTGACTGGTTCAGTCTAATTTACACCTCTAGTTGTAACATAGTTTTCTGGGTCGTCGAAACACCTCAAAGAATTTTACAAATGTGGTTTTCTAAATTTAACAACTCAATATTAGACATGACAATCCTTTACACTACGTGAAATGACACATGATAACATGATAACATGATAAAGTTTAGTAATATTTTTTTTGAATTATTTAGAAATATATGTAATTTATTATTAATAAACATAAATTTATTTTGACACATTTGACACGATTTTTACTTGATTTAAATCAATTACATGGTTAGCATTATTAGTGGATTATCATGGACATTAATACCGAATTGAATCAAAATACCTTTCATATAGTTATTAAATAATAAATCATAATTTTTTCAAAATATAAAAAATATTATTGAAAAAATAATAAACATAATAACACGAGAGGTATCCAAATGTGTCCTTAATGTGGTACAGGTGAGAGTTCACAGAGTCTCTTGTATGAAAAACATTTCAACCATTCCGTTTTGTTTTCTTGAGTACCAAACGACCTTTTAAATGATTGTTATTTTGATTTTAAATTGATAAAAGCATAGTTTACTTAATTTTGATTTGACATTGAGACTCCATTTGGTTAACAAAAGTTTGAATTCTGGTGAGGATTCAAAGTCATGAAGAGGGATTCCTCAACCGTAGTTGACTTAATTGTTTGGTTTTGGATCCAAAAATTGCAAATTATACACGTTAGTTGGGCTGCGGTTCAAAAAACGGTGGTAAACGGTTGTTGGGATTTTTGCATTTTGAATACTGAATTTTATTTATTTATATACAAGAAGAGTCTAGCTTCCTAAAAAATTACATTTAGGTCTCATTTTTAAAATTACTTTTACGTCTCGAACTTTTCCAAAAATAAGGAAAAACCTCATAAACATTTTAATTGTATTTAAGTTTATTAGGACCCCAAATGCCTGTAAATAACATTCATTTCCTCTTATTTCACCACATTACAACTACTCTCTCTTCTCTCTCAACACAAGCTTCATTCTCAAGCTCTTAAGTCTCAACTCTCTCTTCTCTCTCAACTCTCTTTCTATTTTCCTTTTTAACAATGGTATCATCAAGGCAAGTGAAGATTATTGAAGATCTCAATGACTTTGATCTTTAAGAAGAATTTGCTAATGTTGCCAATGGCATCCCATCACTACTGTCTCTAATGATGGAATCAATCGGTCATAACGACGAATGTCATGCAAAAAGGGGAAAAAGGACTAAGGTATGGAAATATTTTGACAACCAAATGGAAAAAGCAAGAAAAAGGTGATTGAAGAGTGGACATTTTGGAAAATTTGCAAGTTAGACCTCTCATGTCAATTCCTTAGTGGAAATGGTCATTTACTTAGACATATTGAATCAAATTTAGAAAAACAAACCTAAATATTCATCTAATATTCGCCAAAGTTAACTCCAAATTAACCTAGATGGTGGGATAAGTAATCAGTTTTATAAATCTAAGAAGGGCTAAGGTATGGAAATATTTTGACATCCAAATGGGAAAAAGCAAGGAGAGGATGATCAAACAATGAACATTTTGAAAAATTTACAAGGTAGACCTCTCTTGCAAGGAAAATAGAAAGGCTAAGGTATGGACAACCAAATGGGAAAATGCAACAAGAGGATGATCAAAGGACATTTTGGAAAATTTGCAAGTCAAACTTCTCATATAAGTCCTCTAGTGGAAATGGTCATTTACTTAGACACGTAGAATCATGTTAAAAAAAAAAAACTAAAAATTCATCTAATACCTGCCAAAGTTAACTCTAAATTAACCTAGATGGTGCGTTAAGTAATTGGTCTTATAACTCTAAGAAAGCTAGAGTAGTGCATGCTAGATTTGTTGTTGTAAATGATTTACTTATTAATTTTGGTGATAATCCATACTGGTAGATCGTCTTAAATAATTGTAAATTTCTTTCTTTATGTTTGAAGATGTATTTTTAACTTTTTTATGTAACATGTATTTTTAATTTTTAAGTAAATTTGAGGGTTATTTTTTTTATTTAATAACAAATTAACAATGATTTTAGAAGATTAAAGTCTCTCTTTTCTTTTAGGTTTGAAGATGTTGTTAGATGTATTGTACGAAGATGCCATACACATAGAATAGGTACTATTGTAACACTCCGAATTTGGATACGCTACCTAAATCATAGTATTACAAGCAATAATAATAACTACAGCATTAATTAAATCATTGTAACTAACTCTGACTCACCTCTAGGAACAATGTGCGGTTAGTAACTCCCACACGAGTACCAGAACTGGACTACACTACTTGTACCTGAAAACCAAACAAAACATGCATGAGTGACATTTATGTCATCTAGTATGCGCCTTACATAGAAAATCACGTCAAAACAGCAAGAAAACACAAGCTTAGACTATTACAAAACGTGATTTTCAAAATCTATTCCCAAACAACATTTGCTTTTAAAACATTTGGAATCTTTATTCAAAACATGTTTTTTCAAAAGCTCACATTTTCTTTTTCAATTTATACATCTTTAAAACCTTTTTATGCGTTCTGAGAAATCCACATTCTCGACCAGATTTAGCCTAAAACACAAGACTCAAAACAAAATCATATACATTGATTGGCAACTGATTAAAACATAATCCTCATTTGTCGCTAGAATCTGAAGGCAAGGCATAGGTCTAATTTTAGCTAAAACATACATCTTATTTCTATTTTTTTTTGGTGTTACCTTGATCAGACGTAATTAGGCACACAAGCAGTAGGTGAGGACACCATTCCCTGTACTTCCCTACACTACCGTGGTGAAGTTCCCCGTGTGGAAGGACACCGTCTCGACCAACAAGCTTCAATTTCATTTTATATGCACGTGGATACGTCTTTTTCTGACGTCCTATCGGTGACCCGAACACTTGGGTTCATATACCCAGGCTCAGCCTACACCATCTCAAAACTCGATAACCACAGTCGTATTTGACAATTGGATTCATGCCAATGTGCCGACACCAAGCCCTCGTGGTTCTACACTGGCAACCACGGTCATATCTGACAATTAGTTTCATTAGAGTCTCATACTCCTCCAACATTGTCGATACCAACTCTTCGTGACTCCAGAATACATTATTATTTTGTTTTTAAAATTCTTAGATTTTCTTTTCAAAATCATTACTCATTGTCTTTTCTCTATGAGGAATCATTCCCAATCCCAAAATGACCCTCCATTGGGTTCATGACTCAACATCATACAAAAACCAAGCATTCATATTAATTATTGGGTTTCATGCTCAAAAATCACATCAAACCACACACTATCATTTTTTTTTCATTTTTGGGGCCTCAAGTCCAAAACCATTTTCAAATTCATTTATTTGGATTTTATATTCTTCCTTGACATTTAAATAGGGAAAATATCATTACTACATATCCATTATCCATTTAAACCACCTATTTTTCACTTTCCAAAAACATTTGTTCATTTGGGTCAAGGGTCTGGTTCGGTAGACTGAATCATAATTGGTCGACCGAAATCTCTTGACTCAATCGTTCGAAAACAGCCGGTCGTCCAGAATTACCTGAATTTGGTCGATCGAAATTGCACGGTCGTCCGAATTCCTATCAGATTCCCCTTTCTAAGTCAAAAATGGGCGACCAATTCTTTCGTTGGTCGTTCGAAATTCCTTGACCCAGCCGACTGAAACTTTTCGATTGTCCGAATAAGTGGCTTAGAGCACATCTGGGCAGCAAATCGGCATACCGAATCCAATTCGGTATGCCATTTTCTACGATTATAGAAAATGACCCAACTTCAGTCACTCAACTCTTCTCCTCATTGGGAGTGAGGGACAGACCAATTAAATACACCACATAATTCTTGAATAAAACATGAGGTGTAGACCCTCAAATCTACTTCAAAACCTCTCAATCCATTCACAAATCCATTCACCATGCATTAACATATAAATTTTCAAAGGTAGCATACTAAGAATTAACCCTAAACACAAGTATGGTATTTCCATGCATAAACCATATCAAAATCCCATGAAATTGCAGGATCTCAACACACATAGGCATTCCATTCAATTCCCTACTCATTTCACATTTCCCCCCTATTTTTGCATGCTTTTAGATATTTTTAATCCCTTGCCAAAAACAAGAACAGAGGAGGGAGAACGTGACGCATACCTGGTCGAACTTCGGCGAGCTCTGGCGGCCTCCCTGCTTCTCCTTGGCTTCCGACGCAGCCCCAGTGACACACGGCGGTAGTGCACACGACTCAAGCCTCCTGAGCTTCGCTCCTTTTCCACTAGAACGCATGCACCTCTTCGTCTTTCTCTCGCTTTCCACAGCCCTTTTCTCCTCATCCTCCCCTCCCATTTATCTCCTCTGCCTCGTCGAATCCCGCCAGCCCTTCTTCGCCTTAGATGACAATGGAGGAGACAAGATGGGCACGAGGTCACAGTGAAGGCATAGGTAGTGGAGGGAGGAAAGAAAAGAAAGAGGAAGAAGATAGGGGCTCGTGAGGAGTAGAGGAAGGAAAAAGATGAGAAGGAAAAGAAGGAAGGAAAGAAAGAAGAGGGAAAAGACAAGCACACAAAGCGAGATGACTACGCATCCTTTGACCATGCTTTGCATTGATCTCACAGCACAAACAGGTGCACAAAAAGCCAAGAAACCTTCACACCCCCTAAAAATAACAGATTATCTATTTATAAATCATTTATACAATATTACAAGTAACTACATGATTTAAAAATAAATAATCAGGTTCAGATGTCACAATGAAACACAACATAAAACATAGTACGATTGAGCCCCCATATATGACATAAGCACGATTAGGCCCGTACTTGAGCCCACCCTTAGTTGTGTCGTGTCGACATGATACATCACTAAAACTCAATTGAATGTAAGTTTACCTTGTCGTGCCGGCACAACATAGCACGATTGACATGTATAACACAAATATAAAGAAAAGGGATACTGCTTCTTGCAAGCAACCAAAATGGTTTGCTAGATAGTTTCTTTTATTTTTTTTAAAATTCTAACCTTACATATTAAATTAGTAGACTATTGTTTATATACAGCAACAATAACCACACTTTAATATTGCTAAGTGAGGTCGGTAACATGAATTCTTGGTTTCCATTCATGTTTTTAGAATTTTATACAAAAAATAAAAAATAAAAACAATTCCAAAATCAAGACATGTTGTAAAAGATTAAATGGATTGAATGGTGGTGTTTTGGATTTTAGAATTTGTTAGAGAAAAAAATAGCCCACAAGCAGGCCGTCGCAAATATCTCATTTGAAAGAGACAAAAACATTCAATCACGGCAATATCACACAAGATCAGCTGCAGCGCAACTGCCATCTCACCACGGCAGGGGGACAAAAATTAAGTTCGACCTCGGCCGTTCGATCGGTGGTTTGCTCTCAACCGTGTTCGCAAATAAAAAAAAAGAAACATGCACACGCAAGGCACGCAAATCAAGTCAAAAGACATTTATCATGAAATGATGCGAGTGTGCTCTAGCATGGCAACTGGGGTGACTGGTGAAAAGAAAACATACATCATAAAAAAAAGCATGCTTTCTACCATCCAAATAACATAAACCTGAGAGAAAAATGCCTGCCTACAATCAATCGTGGCCTTCACGTACATCATCTATTCGGAAAGGACTACTTATACAATGTAAGGGCGTAAACAAGAGCGAGACAGGTAGATTTTTTGAACAAATCAAGCCAAATGTATATTTTTTGAACATGTTTAGTTTATCTTTTTGGATTTTTTTAAACAAATACTCTTTATTTGATCATTATAATCTTTGCATCATAAAAATATAAAATTAATGCATAAACCCCAAAAAAAAGGAAAAGAAACCTATTTGACTTATTGAGGACAACTTGGTGTATGTGGATTGAAATATTACCAAAAAAAATAAATTAAAATTGCACTTAGGTCCAAATAGAAAGTCATAAATCACACAACACACTTCTTTTAGTGTGTTGACCTTCTAACATGTCAATGATATGCTACGAGGTTAGCACCAGATCACTGACACCTTCTGAAAAATAGGCTTAACAGTTAATAGGTAACATCAACCCCTAGGTTGGTTGGCAATCATGATATTATTCCTGAGGTAGGTAGTTAAAGCTAAAAGTTTAAGTAGCCTTCGTAAGTGTGGATTTGAGGTGTAAGGTGTCAATGCTTTCACGTACGTTAACAACTTCAATGATCACCACACGTCTAATTTTTATGTCGATTGATTAGATGCCTTTACGACATGTGCTGTAACACCCTCAACCTGGACGTTATGGAATCTAAACTACTTAAATAGGACAATAAATTGTAATCTACCTAGAATCTGTGTACGGTTAGTGACTCCTGTCTACGAACACCGAACTGAACTGCACACCAAACTGAGTACTTGAAAACAAAACATTATAAAAACACGTGTGAGTGACTTCTAAGTCACTCAGTAAAAGCCCACCAAAAACCACATTGGAAAACCTTTAACAGCTATACTCTAGGCTCTCAAACCGCAACAAAACTCTTTCTAGAAATTCTTGACAAAACTCATTTTTTCTAGGAAATCTCTTTTCTAGGAAAGCTTCAAAAAATCGTCATGCTTTTCTCAAATACTTTCACTATTTTCTATTTTAAAATCTCATGCTTAAATACTTTTCTGAAAACAACTCTAGACTAGACTCCAACTTAATCTTAAAATTCAAATCTGGACAAAACACTGTTTTGTGGTTGGAATTAGACCTAAAATTCTGTTCTTATCTCAGCTAGAATTTAACTAAAACTCAAAAGTCAAAACTCAGCTTGATTCTAGTTTAAAACTGTACTGAAATCTCAAATTTGAAAATCTTTTCTTTTTTGGTGCCACCTTGATAAGAGGTGACCTGGCTACAAGCAGTTGGAGAGACACTAACCTCAATCTCTTGCACTGCCACGATGAAAGTCTTTGTGTAGGTATACCACCGTTCCAGTCAACGTGACTTACTATTCTTTTTGTCTTTTCTTTTCTCATTTGCACGAAGATGTGTTCTCCCAATGCTGCTCTAGGTGTTTGAGCTCATTGGTCTTCTTACCGGGCCCATTCAACATCTATTTTCTAG
The DNA here is from genome assembly GCA_024699735.1 of Posidonia australis. Lineage (NCBI taxonomy): Eukaryota > Viridiplantae > Streptophyta > Magnoliopsida > Alismatales > Posidoniaceae > Posidonia > Posidonia australis. Next base: position 8,488 of record JAMKQA010089863.1, read on the forward strand.
GCACCTTGTTTCTCTAATCAAGGCTACAACTCTAGAAATCTTATTCTGAAAACATACTGTGACCATGGCTTCCTGGGAGATTTGACGTAGAGTCGCACCAAGGGGAGGAAGTCACAGCCATGCCAGAAGGCGAAGGCACAAGATAGGATAAAACGAAAATCGGAGTCGCCACCTAGTCTTTTAAGGAAAAGACGAGGAAAACTACAAACAAACCACAAAAAGAATGAATGCATGTGATGCAAATGAAAAGGCCAGATGTCTACAAACCAGAGGATGGGTAAGGATTTTTGTTCCGCATGGAGAAGGTATTAGGCACTCCTATGCGTCCGAGAAACTCAGTCTTTCTAGTCTAATTCGCTTGCTAAAAGATGAATGTAAATGAATGCTTGTTGAGCCTAGATTGTGCTTTAATCATGCTAATATGATGCCCAGTCATGACTAGATGGATGTGCAAGATGTATGCAAAAATTGCAAAGAAATCCACACGAAATGACGGGATAACAAAACATGAAACGACAAAGAAAATCACATGAAATGACGATGTTTTCGGCGAGAATGGCCCAGGAAATCATACTGATTTTAAGAGAATCAAAAATGTGATCGACCCAAGTCATCAGAATCATAGAAAACATCATGGAAATCAAAATGGAAAAATTACAAAGAAGTCCGTGCAAAACGGCCAAATGGTGACATATGAAGAAATTCACATGAAATGACAAAGTTTTTGGAGAGAATAATCCGAGAAACCATACTGATATCAAAAGGGTCTAAAATGGGGTCAACCTAAACTGTCGAAATCATGGAAAATGTCGTAAAAATCAATAAAGGGAAAATAATCCGCAATTGGGCTAATGTAGGTCTTTAGGTCAATTCATGTATGTCCTTGGGCAATGAAATCTAAATCAAATCGATAAAAACCAAAGTGTAGACTAAGGGGAATCAAATCAAATGTCAAGTAAAAGAATTGAAAAATGGATAGGAGGAAAATCCATAGAAAATCACATGGAATGCAGGCTTACTCAAAATGGATGAAATGATATGCAAGTGTAATAAAAATTATGCAAAATGCATGAAAATGTACCTAAATATGTAAAAGATGCTGAGGGATGATTTAAACAGGAATTATGCTTGACTAAGTGCAACACTAACATGCATGTGCATGAATTGATGACATGTGGGCAATAGGGTAATTTCTATGGCCAAATGTGATAAATGTGTGCATGTGTATGATGCAAGGTCTAATGCATGCAAAATGTATGCAAAATGTCGGGAAAATGTTATTTACAAGAAACAATGATGGGGACAATGTTTTAAATACAAGAAAATGATGTAAACATGGCAAAGGACAAGTACAAGGACTAAAGTGTAAAATTCCCAACGACTCCACTTGGGAAACTTTGCAAAATCAGACAACAAAAGACTATCACACAAATTAAGGTGAAAATACATTTGGATATATAAAAAAAAGAAAAAATGATGTTGCGAAAACACAAGTTGTAATATAAAAGGGGGTCCTAGACTTGAGTGCAAAATTCACGAAAAAGGGGGAAAATTAGGGTTAAAGTGTATTCAAAAAGTTTTATCTTAATGTTCAGATGATGGATTAAAAGAAAATATGGCATTGAGGTGTGAGATGTGTGAAAATTGTATTTTAGTAATTTCTTGAGAATTCAGGGTCTAACGTGCAAAATTTACATAAAGTGTGCAAATGTGACCAAAATGTGAAATTAAAGATCATTTTACATTGCAAACATGATTTTTAAATGAAAACCACATTCAAGCGCAAAATTACAAATACTTATGTGATCAAAAGTGAAAAATGTCAAAAATATATGTTTAAACAATTAAAACATTAATTAATGAATTTAAAATTAGACTAAGGGCCTAAATGCAAATTTCCTACACAGTAACTGTATTTTATGAATTCAGGAGTTCACATGCAAAATTTCCAGGGCTTAAATATGATGAAAATTAAGTTTTTATGATGTTCAGTGTGATTACAAAGTTTTTAAGGTTCTAGATGCAAGTTTCATAAAGAAAATTCATTTTAAAAAGTTCTAGGGGCACAATAAAAAATTTCAGGACTTAATTGCATGAAAAACATGACTTCAGGGGTTTAAATGTGAAGAAATAAATATTGATGCATTGGCCATGAAGAAAATAAAACATGAAGGGGACCATATGCAATTTTTACAGAAATAACAAAAGAAATAAAACTTATTTAAAACTACAGGGGTTCAAATACAAAAAACCAGGACCTAATAATAATAACCTAAGGACCTAAGTGTAAACTCCTAAAACTACAGGGCCTAAACTAAAGCCTCCTCTTCGAAGTTCACCGATGCCCAGTCTCTAGTGAGGGCTCCGGCGAGTTACTAGCGGCAGCACAGCGACGGAGGAGCTCAGGCTCTGGTCGATGAAGCTGGAGGGTGGCACGGTGGGGCTCTTCGACGTGTTGGATTAGGGTGGGGTTGACTAGGGTGCTCCCCCCACCTTTGGGCTTGACGAGGGGTCGATCGGCGCTGAGTAAGATGACGACAAGATGACTAGTGGTGGTGCAACTACTGGGATGGCGTAACGAGGGCCGAAGGTGCTTCGACGAGGCACTAGGAAGCTTCCAGAGGCGTCAGCGAGGGTTGGGGTTGCCTGAGGTGTTCCTCCCACCTCTCGTGCTAGTGGCGGAAGTTGCAACGGTGGAGGCGTCGCTCCGGTGGCTGCGAAGGTGGCGTGGCAGTATGAGGAGGTTTATGGCGGTGCAGCAGAGCTCCCTGATGTGGTGGCCTGAATGGGGCGCGACCAGAGGCTTCCAGCAACTTCCATGACTAAGGGTCGACGGTCGACAGAGCGGCGATGGCTTTCCTGGCCACCAAAGGCCAAAGGGACCTCTCCTGAGCGATGGAGGCTCAGGGAGGAAGAGGGAGGAGTGGCCCTAGGGGCCTCCACCCATCTCCGGAGGCCAATGGCCTTGCAAGTGGTGGGTTAACCCACCACTAGAGGAGAGGACGATGGTGGACAGGGGGGTATCTCTGTCGAAACTCGACCTAGAGGGCTTGGACAAGCTCGACAATACTTAAAGAGAAATTTTCAAGCCGGAATGAAGGGAGTTACCTGGCTGAAGGTTGTTGTCTCCCGACAAAATTGGATGGCGGTGTTCTCCAGTGGATGCTTTAGCGGCGGTGGTTCATGGTTCTCTAGGGTTACAAAAGGATTAAAACTAGTTCACTTTGACCTAATTAAAGCAAAAAACAATAATTAAGAATTAAAACTAAACAAAAGTCATTTAAAATACTTAGAATCCAAATTAGTCAAACAGAAAACCTAATTAAAGTCAAAACTAAATAAAATCCACTTAAATTCCAATTAATCAAATGAAAACCCTAATTAATCAAATAAAAACCCTAATTAAATAAAATCCACTTCAATCCACTTAAAATCCAATTAATCAAGTGAAAACCCTAATTAATCAAATAAAAACCCTAATTGAAGTTAAAATCCTTGTAAACCATTTAAAATCCAAGAAAAAACTAATTAAAACCCTAATCAAGCAAAATTCAATAAAATCCATTAAAACTTAAATCTAAAAAAAAAAGAAACTCTAATCCACACAAAAAGCAAGCAAAAAAAACAATTAAATTAAAATCTAAATCAAACCCTTAATTAAATCAAATAGGAGCCACTTAAATCAAAATTTAAATTGAAACCCTAATTAAATTACCAAATTAAACTTAAAACTAAAACCTAAAATCTAAATTTAAAGCACCAAAATAAAATGCTAAAACACAAATAAGTCTATCAAAAATCTCAAATTAATCATTAATCATCAAATTTATCCAAAATTAAACCACTAAAACAAAACAAAAAAAACCAGGAAACAAAACCCTAAAGCCAGGCCCAATAAGCCTAGTTAAGCCTTCAATCAAAAACTTGGAAATTGTAAAAATAATTTTGGTGACCCCTTAATCTTCGGCGATATCCCGCAAGCTCCGGTGGCTTCCCAACATCTCCAGCGTATATCTCGCGACCTCCGTGATCCTCGGCCGTGTTCCTTCAGTTCACGCAAGCATCGGGCGGCCCTCAGTAGCGGAGTGGGAGGATCGATGGTCCTCAAGGCCCCCACTGGAGTTTAAAAAGCCTGGCCGCCGACAAAATCCAGGCGAGCCCTTCCCTGAAAAAAGTCCCTCTTCCAGTCCCCTTGAGCGGGAAGATCCCACATCCAGAACCTAGCCTTTTTCCCATAATCCAGAGCCTCCCTCCAATCGAATTGCAGTCCAGAAGCCCTGACATCGTCACCAGAGCCTTCATCGGAACACCGCTGTTGTTCGCTAGGAGAAACATCAAGCCTTATCCAGGTAATCTCTCCTCTCTTAGCTTTCGAATCATGCTTATTTAGGCCTGTGGAATCCCTCTAGGCTTGCCTGTCGGAGTTGGCTACCCTACGTGCCTTCTCACCCCTCTCCGGTGGTGGGTTCACCACCACCGGCAAGACTCATAGCCTCTTGCGATGGGTGGAGGTCCCTGGGACCTCTCCTACCTCTTCCTCCTCCTCTTCCTGGAGCTCCATCGCTTCGGAGTGACTTCTCTGGCCTCCCGTGGATCTAGAGGAACCTTACCGTCGCTGCTGCTCTGCCGACCGCCACGCCTTCGCCGTAGAAGCCACTGGAGATCTCCGAGCTCCCCCGCTCCGCACCATTGCATCAGGAAGCTCTGCCACACCGCCACGAGTCCCTCCAAGCACTCGCGTCGCCGTTCTAGGCCCCAGAGCCTCGTCCCCTCCGTCATCTCGATCACCGCTGGTGTCTGCAAAAGGGGGAAACACCCCAAGCCCTTCCAGCCGTGCCTGTGACTCCACAGAGCCTTGCCATGCCTCCTCGGAGCTTCTCCGATCCTCACTGCGCTGGGCCGTCGCTTTTGGATGCACTGCGAGTCGAGGACCCCGTCGTCGGAGAAGAACACCGGCAAGGGGGATCGACAGCGTGCTCTAGCCGTTGGGAGTCTGATCGATACCGTTGGATTTCTTCTCCGTCTCCTCCTTCAGCTTCCCCATTCCTCTGATCGCCGATCTGCCGCCAGGAGAGCTCAGATGAGCCTCCCAGGCCGTCGCCGTTGGCGATCTTTGAATCGTCGACGGTGACTATTAGTGTTTTAGGGTTTTTATTTCAAAGACCCTTAGATTTGAATTGTCTTTATTTGAGTTCTTTTTCATTACATCTGAGTCCTGTTATTTATGTTTAAGTCCTTGTTGTTTTAAATAACCTTTTGTTTCTTTCATTATTCTTATAAATATTGCATTCTTTACCCTGTTTCTTTTTTAATTTTATTTTTAGTCCTGTAAATGTTTGTTTCTTCACATTTAGACCCCTGCATTCATGTTTTCTTTATAATTAGGTCCTAATATTTTGCACTGAGCCCCCAAAACTTTTAAAAATGAGTTCTTCTTTGAAAATTTGCACACTGATCCTAAGAAACTTCATAATTGCACTGATTATCATAAAAGTCCAGTTTTTGTCACATTTAAACCCTGTAAAATTTCATGCAGGCCCCTGAGTTCTTAACAAACAATCCTAGAGCATGGAAAATTTTCATCTAGACCCTTACAGTAATTTTAAATCCATCATTTAGGTTTTTAGTTGTTTCCTCACATATTTTTGATATTTTCTACTTATTGCATTTCATATTTTGCATTTATCATAGATTTCTTTTAAAAATCATGTTTGTAATGTAAATTGATCTTTAGTTTCATATTTTAATCTCATTTGCTCTTATGTGTGAATTTTGCACTTTAGACCTTGAGTTTTTAGGAAACTATCAAGGTGTAATTTTCACACATCTCAGTGCCACATTGTCATTCGATTCATCATTTGCATGCTAGGACAGAGGCCATTGAATGTGTTTTAATCATGATTTTTCCCTTTTTCGTGAATTTTGATTTTTGGTCCTTGTGCTTGTTCGTTACTGTATTTACATCATTTTTGATTGTCTTTAAGACCTTGTCCGTTGCATGTTTTCTCATTCGATTCATCATTTGCATGCTAGGATAGAGGCCATTGAATGTGTTTTAATCATGATTTTCCCCTTTTTCGTGAATTTTGCATTTTTGGTCCTTGTGCTTGTTTGTTATTGTATTTACATCATTTTTGATTGTCTTTAAGACCTTGTCCTTTGCATGTTTTCTAAAAAATAACACTTTCATGACATTTCGCATACATTTTGATATATCCCAGACTAGGCATCATCCTCATACATGTACTCATCACATCTGGCCATTAAAATGACCAAATTACCCTTGTGCCACCAATCCATACACGTGCATGTTAGTTCTTGCACTAAATCATGCATAATCTTGGTCTAAGTCATTCCTCAGCACCTTTTGCATATTTAGGCACTTATCCATGCATTTACATAGTTCTTTTTACATTTGCGTATCAATCCATCCTTTCTAAGCGAGCATGCATCACATGTGTTTCTTTTGTGGTCCCTTTTATTCTGTATTTTCGGATTTTTCCGATTTGATTTGGATTTCATTGCCTAAGGGAATACACGAACTGACCGAAAGGCCCACATTGGCCTATTTACAGATTATTTCTCTTTCTTGATTTTCACAACTTTTTCCATGATTCCGATGACTCAGGTTGACCTCACTTTCTATCTTTTTGACATCAGTATGGTTTTCTGAACCATTCTTTACAAAAACATCGTCATTTTATGTGATTTTCTTTACACGTCCCCATTTGCCTGTTTTATGTGGATTTCTTTGCAATTTTTTCGTTCGGATTTTCATGGTGTTTTCTACCCTTCTAATGATTTGAGTTTGTTGTATTTTTGATTCCCTTGACGCTGATGTGATTTTCTGAACCATTTTTTTTACAAAACATTGTCATTTTATGTGAATTTCTTCATATGTCACAGTTTACTTGTTTTATGCAGACTTCTTTGCAATTTTCCCATCTTGATTTCCACGATGCTTTCTTTGATTCTGACGACCTGAGTCGATTGCATTTTTGACATTCTTGAGACCTGTATGATTTTCCGAGCCATTCTCGCCCAGAACCTCGTCATTTCATGTGATTTTCTTTGTGGTGACATATTTTGTGATTTCGCCATTTCATGTGGATTTCTTCGTAGTTTTTGCATACCATCTTGCACATCCATCCAGTTTCGTCTTGGCATTCATATTTGCATGTTTAGAGTACGATCTAGGCTTAGCAAGCATTCATCTAGCCTCTAGCAAGCAAATTAGACTAGAAAGACCGAGTTTCTCGGACGTACGGGGGTGCCTAACACCTTCCCCGTGCGTAATAGGAATCCTTACCCATCCTCTGGTTGGTAGACATCTGGCCTTCACATTTGCATCACATGCATTCAATCCTTCGTGGTTTGTTCGCGGTTTTCCTCGTCTTTCCCTTAAAAGACTAGGTGGTGACTCCATTTCTTTTTCGTTTCATCCTATCTCGTGCCTTCACCAGCTTGGCATGGCTGTGATCTCCCCCCTCTAGTGTGACTCCGCGCTGGATCCCCGGGCTGGCATGGTCACAAAACTGGTGACTCCGCTGGGGAGTACTAGATTCTGACTTTCAGGTTAGTCTTTTTCGCTTGCTTTGGCTTTGCCTGTTTGTTTGTTTGCTTTGTTGGTGATTGATTGCTTACTTAGCGTGTCTTTCTCACTTTTTTCCACACATTTGCTCTGTCACTGCACACACATACTATATATCTTGCCTTTTGATGTGATGGATGTTTTTTTATCTCACAATCATGATGCCACGACACTTGCACATGCCATGATTATGCCTTTTGCTTGTTGTTTGCTTGCTTGCTTGCCTTACTTGTGTGTTGTCTTCCCCTTTTTGCACTTGACATGCCTAGGAGAATAGAGACATGTTTGTTTCCCCTTCTGGTTAAAATAAAACACACAAACTCAGAGAACAATTAATAAGGCAAAACTAGAGACCAAATCAAACTCTTCCCCCTGGTTAATAAAATGCAAGTAAAA
>JAMKQA010089864.1:0-27790 GCA_024699735.1 Posidonia australis
AAGTTCACATTTCTGACCAGATCCAGCCTAAAACACAATTCTCCATTGGGCTCAAAATCAAATCATAAACACTGACTGGCAATCGATTAAAACATCATTTCTTTTCAGAATTTCAGGACCATTTCATCAGTCCAATCCTGACCAAATCACATTTCACTTTCTTTAATCATTTTCACTTTCTTTACTGTTGTTACCTTGATCAGAGGTAACCAGGCACACAAGCAGTAGGCGAGGACATCCTTCCCCTACCTACACTGCAGCGATGAAATTCCCCGTGCGGGATGTCACCGCCCCGGTCAATCGGCCTCAATTTCATTTTTATAAGTGCACGGGGATACGTTTCTGTCTGACGCCCCAGTCGGTGATCCGAACAACTAGGTCCAATGACCCAGGCTCAACCTACACTGTCGGTGACCCAAACAACTAGGCTCAAAAGTCCAGGCTCAGTCTACACCGTTACGAGCTCGGTGACCCGAACAACTAGGTACAACGACCCACGCTCAACCTACACCGTTATGAGCTCGACAACTACATTATCAGTGTTCCATTTCAAAATCATTTTCCATTTCATTCCATTCTTCTCGTTGCAGGATTCTATTTCCTTGCAACACTTGACTCTCCACTGGGATCCCAACTCAAGTCATGAAATGCTTAAAGTCAAAAATTGGGTCTCATGTCCAAAACCACATCAAACCATCTTTTCATTCATTAATAGGGTCTAAAATCTAAAACCACACCCAAATCCATTTGTTTGGGGTTCCACATGCCTCCATGTCATTACATATGGAAACATCATTCATATAAACCCAACATACTATTAAAATCACTTAACATTCATTAAAATTCACATTTAAATATCTCAAGTTCAGGGCAAAAACAGCATACCGAATTTTCAATTCGGTATTTCGAATTTCCCAGTTTCGGTATACCGAAAATTTTCAGTATGTCGAAACCCCCTGTTTCGGTCGACCGTGAAATTTTGGTCTACCGAACCCTGGTATCTGGCTTAATCTGTTAGGATTTCGGCATACCGAATAAATTTGGTATACCGAATTCCTCGCAGACAAGACACACCCCTGTTCCGTGTTGTTTATTTTTTACTTTTACATCTTTACTATATTTTATTATTTTACTGGCACGAGCACCCTTAGGCTATACTGGTATTGTCTTAAGGTAGTTGAATCCTCTACAATCATAAATCTCTCTAGACGTTTTAAAGGTCAGTGAAAGTAAACTGAGAATGGTAATTACAATGACTTCGACATTCATAAAGTGGAGGAGTCGTATACAAATAAAGAGACATCCAAGAGAGTGTAAATGCCTTACGTTACGCTGAAATCTCATATCCAATGATAATTTTCAATCTATAGATATTCTGCTTTTGGCTTCTCTTGGAATCTCGTATCAACTTTAGGATTGTTCCACTCCTATTTCTCTTTTGACACTAGAATATGTCAGAATTGCACTATCAAATTTCTCTATGAACCTTCAAGATTATAAATGTATTTTTGTCATTTCAAATCTATCTCGTAGAATATCCATTTTATCTCTCGTGATACCTTAAAAAGATCACTACGATAGAGTACTCAAATGATTTCCAAACTTGTTGAAATTTTACAGACAGTATCCTTGCATCCCAAACTTCAATCCTATAAAGTTTTAACCCATTTAAATTTGTAAACGCAAGTCAACCTATGTTTTATGATACCATGTAAAGAACTTTTCAGTAAAGTACTCAAATTATCTTCAAATTTGATAAAATTTTATAAGAATGTTTTTCACATCTCGTAGTACAATTTTGGAAAGTTTGACCATTTTTCATTGAATACATAAGATATAGTATTTAATATAAAACTCATGAAAATCTGTGGTCTATATACATGGGAGTTGTTTTAATTTCCTTTTCGTTAAACGCAAGATTTGATATGTTTAATATAAAATGTGTAAATACATGCGTTCTTCGCCTAACAATTATATCTTCTGTACAACCACTTCTCTTCCTTAGAATAATTTTGAATTTGAACTTTTTTCTTTTTAAAGTGATTTTGTAAATTACGCATAGCCTTAATTAGGCGTAAGGTTGTAAATGAGTCCGATATCACCCATTAACTTGACACGATCTAACCTGTTAGGAACAGGTTAGGGTAGAGATTTTATATACCCGTTAACCCGTCACTCGCTAACTCATCAATCTAATGGGTAAGGATTCAAGTAGCATGCTATGTTAACTCATTAACCCAGGGGTAAATTAATAAATTTACATAAACATTAACTCCTTAACATAAATATATAATAACAATATAAGTATATAGCATCCTAACTCCTTAACACAGTCATTTCTCCGCCTTTCCGCCTCTTTGACTCTACGCTCCTTCGCAGATTTCCTCTCTGCCTGTCCATCGATCACCCCTTCACCCCCTGCCTCTACGTCTCTCTGCCTCTCCTTCTCTCTATCGACCGCCTCTCTGCCTCTCCATTCCTCTATCTCTCTGCCTCTCCATCGATCGTTTCTTCGTTAATCTTCTCCTCTTTCTCTTTGCTGAATCATGCTGCTTGCTACTGTATTCTCAAATTTTTTGTAGGTTGAATATCTGTTGTTATTGTTGGCTGCTTGCTTTTGGTGCACTGACATTTATCTTGTGTGAAAGGCTAACAAGTATCAAAAATCAAAAGTTGTTTAGTATGTCAATGGAAGTGTTAAAGTTTTTTGATGTAAAAATTTTTCTTTATAAATGCTGATGTTTGGTACCATGTCCCCGTAAGATCGTGCAACTTTCTTCATGTGTGTTGCCCAAAAGTAAGAAAAGCAGCACAGTAGAAAAGAAAATAATGTTTCATGAGGACTTCCATATAAGACTTCAGATGTTGTCATTTTATGCTATATCTCTTGACTTCTACAAACTGAAAGAATGCGGTTTTTGTTTATTTCCATTTTGAATCAATTTTATTTCGACTCATATATTATTTATGATATAAGTATAGATTTAACAACAAAAAAAATTCAACCGTTTCACCCATTACTCTAATGTGTATTGGATAAAGTAGCAGTCAGAAATTTTTAAGACGAGTATTCACCAATCCGTTACCCGTTAGAAAAGAACGAGTTAGGGTTAAGATAGACCTTAAACCTGACTCGTTTACACCGCTAATTAGGTGTCATTATGCTTATTTCACTATTAATGGGACGAATATTCCAACAATCAATGTTACATGACATTTTTCCACTATTAAAGGTTTTAAAACGTTGAGATGTGTGAGTTCTACATAGAATGTTGACTTTTCTGTGTTTTATACTTTAGATTTGGAATTTTTTTGCTGTAGCGGAATTGCCTTGTCATTTTTGAATTTCTTGCCTTCTTTCATCCTCCCATGTCTCTATAAATACCTGAGTACCTCAAACTTGAAAGAGGGAGAGGGATGAATTTTAGAGGCTTTGAGGGACAGTCTAGAGACCAAATTCATATATTTTGAGTTAGAGAAAAAGAGTCTTGAGAGAGAGTCTTGAGAGAGAGAGAGAGAGATTGTAATATGTCGACCATCTGTCGTCATGTCGGTTATCTCCGACATATTCCTCTCACCCTATGTCTTTCATTTACATCATTTGTAAAGGAAGATCTTCTTAATATCATTTTTATTGTTAATTTTCTCATATATATGTAGTAATCTCATTGCATTAAAGTAAACTACGAGACAATCCCTTTGTACGTATTATTTTATGCCATTTGTTTTATTTGTTCCTATTTTGATCATGATGTTACACTCGTTAGCTCATTTTTCATTTGATTTATTCATTTTGTTTTGAAGAAAAGACAGAAGAAAAAGAAGCTCATCTACGTGAAACCTTAACCAATATTGGCGTTGTGTTGAAGAAGCAAAGAATCCACTATATCCATAAATTTTCCTAAGACATCTTGAAGATTAGTACCAAGCAAACCAATAATGGTGATCACAAGTCGACTTCAACATTTGTGGAGTGGAGAAGTCGAACACAAGCAAAAGAAATTTAAGAAAGCAAAGCGTGTCTCCAAAATCCCATATCCATATGTACGTTTTACATATTATCTCCAAACCTTATCAACTGTATTGTATTGTTCATATCCTATCATTAGCATCAGAGTGCCTTCGGCGACACAGCGATTGAAGTCCTCTGACATTAGTTTGTGTCATGGCTTTCAGGATCGAGTGGGAGAGATCCCTTCAACTGGTTCATGCCAAAAGACCTGATCATAACTTGAGCTATCAGACCAGTCCGAAAGTGCTGTGCCATGCTGACTGAGGGCAAGATCACAAAGTACAATAAAATAAAACATTTTTAATTTGATATAATATATGACTCCATGATGCCTTATTCATGCACCAAAGAGTAGATTGGTTTAATAAGGGCAATCTCGTTAGTTTTAGACCTATTACTGTTGACTTCCAGTTCTTACATCCTATACTGCTCCTTGGCCATTGCTGGTCGGAACCACATGCCCCTTGTGTCATCCATCTAAGACCAGCTAAAGACCAGGAGCTCGTGTCTTTTGATTGGGAAAGGTATTTCATTTATTGAAAAGGTACACCAAATCCATAGAAGTGACCATTTTCATTATCTTTGATGTATCTTGCATAAAGCGACAATTTCCTTATCTTTGATGATAATATTGATGTAATTATGGAACATATTCTGAACACTATGTGACAAGAGAATGCCTATGAAGTTAAATAGAGAACGGTCATTGAACAAAGAAAAGGTTAAATGGAGATAACCAGTTACATTTTAAGGTATACCATATTATCTGCCAAGACATAACCCTTAGATTATACAGAAATCCGTGAAAAAGTATGAAAAAAAGTGAAATCTAACTTATGTATCCCTGGAGTTCAATGATGAAAACTCAATTTAGCGACACCTATAATAGGATAAAAGCATCATTTGTTGGATTTCAATGTCAAAACATCAATCTAATGAAACTTATAATAGGATAAAAGTATCATTTATTATTGCTGATCTTTTCAACAGGCAGGTATCCTTTGGTAAATCAGGCTTTGCATTTTGAAAATGCTACAGATCCTCCTGCTTGGTGCTTTCCAGAGACAAAAGATGCAGCTGATAGCCTAACTTTCTTGAGGTGATATTTAAGATCTTGAACATTATGTAGGTAGTTATTATCTAGTTTCTAGCAAATATTGATATCTGTATTTTTTTCTTATTTTTCAGTGATGAGTCATGCTTCTTCAGAGCAGGTTATGTGTTGAATATGACATTTAATTTTTGATATTGGGAAATTCTGTCGTTGATTTTTCCTTTTTCCTTTGCTGAAATAGAAATACTTATTTACGCTATTGATAACACTTTTAGCAGTGGGGCATCATGGAACCATCAGTTCAAGGTCAAAATCAAAGAATCAGGAAAGAATTGATGTTATTCATCAGCGCAGGCCCTTGAGGAAATCAGAGAGAAAACATGGCATGGAAAATCTTTCTGCAGACAAAGTCATTTTTGAGAATCTGGATTTTTTGCAAGAGAGTGTGGTTGGGGAAGAAAACTATAAGAGATTTCCAAACCAATGGAGATCAGAACAAGAGAATCATTGGAACGAACCCTCAGTTATTGATGGCATTTCTAACACTGACTGGTGCTTGTTTGATGGGCCTGATTTAGATTCAGTTCACAGTCCTTCACCCAGAACTTCCCAAACAGATGGTGCATTCTTCGATTACGGGTTGTTGCCTAATGATGACTCTTTAGAGGTATTTGAAAATTCTGCTGTACGTCCCAGCAAAGACTTCTCACAAAGAGGATCTAAACTGAACATTCCTGTTAGACATGACCCTTCTGCGGAACTTTATTTTGAAATGCACTCTGTAAAACAAATGGCTGGTCCAGTTAATCTGATGAAGAGCCCCAAAATATATCCATGTAAACCAAAAGACGAAATTCCCTTTTCATCTTGTCCCAAAGATTATAAAAAGAGCAAGTTTGCTGGGACGTCTGTGGGGCAGAATGTTGAAAAAGTTGATCATGATGATGATAAAGATGAATCAGGCCATCTGTCGACAACTTGCAGAGAAACTTCTCAAGAAGCACATGATAAATCTTCTATTGGAGAGAATGGTTCTTCCTCGAAAACTGTCAGAGCTTCACGTGCTACCTCTAATTATACTAATCATGAAGAAGTGAATCATGAAGCTCCAGAAGAATCTATGAGCCCAAATGCAGAAAACTCTCTTCAGTCAGTTGAGACTTCAATGGCTAAAGAAGAAGCTTGTGCAGATCAGAAGTTCTTTGTTAGCAACAAGCTGTGAGTAGAATATTTTCCTTGCTTGGGCATTGCATGTGCTCTCTAAAAATTTTAAGCCTACTCACATTTTGTGGGTAAAAATTTTGCAAGTTAATAATTACCGTATTTGTTACAGGATTGATATTGATGGGCATAATCCAGCTCCATCCCAAGGAGATAAAGGTTATTTTCATATTATGTTTTGTATTTTCTTTCTTGCTTCATTTTTGTTCTAGCAATCTGAGTGTTTTCATTTAGATTTTCTAGTTGCCTGGTTTTCTAGTGGTACATACATGCAATACATATGTCTTGATGGTTTTTGGCTTCAGAGAAAAGCTAAATATAATTTCGTTTGATACGCAAAATCAGGAAGAGAGAACATTAAACCCAAGAAACAAAAGGTAGGAAGTGAGGAAGGCTGTGCAGCAAATTCATCCTATCAAGTGATGCTCGAAAGCTATGTTCTCCAGCTTCTTTGTGTGCAGCAGGTACTCATGGATTCATCAGTAAATGATGAAGCAAAGAAGATATGATATGGATCCACTTCCGCCTAATGTTTTTGTGATGATTCTCTGCTACTTTCTTTGTGATCACACAAAATTGTGATTTTCTACTTGGCAAGATGATGTCCAAGTTTTCTTCAATCCTGCTAATCCTTTGGAACCTGAAATTTCCTATATTGATCGTGTGAATGGCAACAATGTCCTGAATAGCAATGTACTTGTCTGCATAATTCAGTCTCTTGTCTAGTTTTCCTTTTTCTTTCTTCTACCATAGTTCCTGGATGTTGTTTTTTTGTTGTCTGAGTACCCTATATACAGTTGCAATCACCTTTTGCTGGATGCTACCGTATTTCAAAAAAGTCAATGAAGATATTAAAACAACTTGGCTTTATGTACTAGTGTAATTAGATTAAATGGTAATTTGAAGTTTATAAACACCTTAAATTGGTCCAAGTTATTTTAACATTTTCACTCGTTCTGTAAATTTTGGTAGAAAGTTATTGCAACAAAAAACAGTAACCATGGTAAACATCTTGTATCGCTTTTTATTCTTGCTTCATACTGTTATCTCAATTTAACCTTTTAATGACTTTCCATCTGATGTCGACGCTGCTACTCTATGAGTCTGGCCCTCATGAAATTAGATTTCTTTTTGGCATCTGACTGCCGTTGGATATTGAAAATTTGGGAAGTTTTTTGGTCGCATTTTTAAGTTGTCACATCTTTATGAGAGATTGTTTTTCTTATTGAAATGTCCATCGGGCTAGCTAGTAAAGACATTTTTCAGGTCTGTAGATAATTGTATTGGGGTGGGAGATGAACGCCAATTTGAACAACAAAAGTTGATGGCCTAATAAAAACACGTCATCTAATATTGGACCATGATGAACTGTCAATGGAAACGACTAGTGCGTCAATATGACAAAAAATATGGTAGTGGATCCTACAAAATTTCAGCAACGAAATAAACTTGCACCGAGAGAAAAATAAATTTATTACAAAATATAATGAGAATAATTTTATCATTCGATAACAACAATAATGACATTCAAAAAGTGTAATTATGATAGAATGAGAATGTTAACCTACGAGATAGCATGTCATTACGGCATTCAATATTTTTTTTTTGAAATCGGTAATCTATTTCTTTTTTATATATTTCAAAAGTAGATCACATATAAAAGTTCAAGTAAGAATATCTCCGCTGTTAAGGAACAAGGAGTCAAAGTATGACATACATGTTAAACATCATCATGCAAATAAAATAGTTGCAGGATATTACGACAGACACAATAGTAAGATGTTAGGAGCGAACAACTACATAGATATAATCTATAATAAATGTACAATAGAAATAAACAATAGTTTAAATTTGGTGCATAGAAAAGATGTGTCGGTGGAAAAGGACATAGAAGTTAAAATAATAGGGATGCACACGGGATTGAAATTGTGTTTGGATTGTATGATGTAGGAAAAGAGTTGCTTTGAATCCACTCGTGGTAAATTTATTAGAGATCTTTTAATTTCCCCGTGGGAGACTATTTTCTAACAAAATCACCCCTCGAGATCGTACCCTTTTTTTCACTCTTTCTGGCGTTTTCTGCCTAGTGAATATTTTCAAAGATCAAATAGAAGTGATATCTCACATTTCGATAAGTGAAAATGACCTATGGACTCCTCGGCTTGGTTTGGTCCTTTGTTGTCCACGCCTCTGTGGACGGACTATTTGGATGGGTCGGAATACTTGAACTTTTCGTCATTGTTCTACTAACTGGTTCAAGTCTGTGCTGTCGATTTGTTCCTCGATCGGCTCCGGAATGGGTTGAAGTGCTCCCAGGGTGAAAGCAAGTCCCGCCTCCTCCATCAACTCAGTGTACGCTTCTGGGGCTGGCGTGCCTCCTTCGAATCCTTCTCCTGTGCCGCCGGCTACCCAACCTGCGCTAGACTTCAACCCGAGCGAACATGAATAATGGTTTGGCTGGCTCTTGTGTTGCAGGCTGGTGTGCTCTCCTTGTTGTTTCGCAGCCATTTACTCTTGACGTTGTTCTTTCGATGAAAAGGCCTGTTTTGATTCTCTGCTGAATGCCTGGGTTTGATTCTCTCTTGTTGACCTGTATGAACCGATTTCAATAAAAGAAAAAAAAAAGACGTACAACAGTCAAATCAAACAATTTTTTTTATACAAAGATGTGAAGGTAAAAAAAGTTGGATTATTATTATTATTTTTATATAATCGGAGCGAGTCTACATTCAAAAAATCCAAAAAGTTAAGTTTTATAAGTTTTTGGATTTTTTTTTTCCTTTTCTTCTTATTATTAAACAGCCATTATTTTTATATCATGCTATTATTTTTCACATAATCGACCATCAATAATCTACAAATAAAAGCTTTAAGTAGTCCAAGCGACGGCTAGGGCTTGGAGCGACGGTGCACGGCAGAGCAAGACCTGATGCAGGCTCCAGCATCTGCACAAGGCACGACGGTGGTGCACGGGCATGGGGAGCGATGGAGTGGCGCGAGCACGGCAAAGCAGGACCTAGTGCAGGGCACTGGCTCCGGCGAGGGGTGCTTCACCAGTGCGAAGGGGCAGGAACGACGGCAAAATGGTACCTCTCTCGTCCCCCTCTTTCCTTGTTTTTGCCTCTAGGGGTGATGAGCTCGCAGGCTGAGTGATGGTAGGGCGTCGCCCTACAGTGACCGTGTCGACATTCCGGGCCAACGACGCTCTCCCTACAGTTGGGTTCCGACTTTGTGCTTGAAGTATGGGTCATTGTATGCTCATATAATATTGTAGGAATGCCATTATTGCTGGAACATCGTCACAAAACTTGCTTGTGCAACCTCTCACAGATCTGTCTCTCCCTCCTTCTACCTTTCAGATCTGCCTCTCGTAGATCTGCCTCTCCCCCCTTCTACCTCTCAGATCTGTCCCTCGTAGATCTGCCTCTCCCTCCTACTACCTCTCAGATCTGCCTCTCGCAGATCTACCTCTCCCTCCTTCTTTACTCAGTCCGACCGGACTACGCCTACTAGCATATCTACGTCTAGCAGATCTATGCAAACATTGTTTCTATTCCGACGACTCCATCTCGGGTTCGTCGATTGGGTGCAGGTTTTGAAAAAATAAGATTCTGCAATCTATTACTTCTTTTCAGCATAATACTACATGGATATTGATCCTTTGGCTGCGAATATTGGTCAGAATGGGAGAGAAGAAAATGCTTCCACTTCTACTTTTGTGGAGGAAAATCTTCTTTAATGGTTAAATTCTTGTTAACCGAGAAAATCCTCTCAAAAGTAATAGTATGATTGTTAATGATATTATATCTTTGACTATTTGCTGGTTGAGTGTTTGGGTGCAGGTTTTGAAAAATGAGACTCTACATTCCTTCTCTTCCTTGCAGCACACTAGAGGCATGGATATTGATTCTTTGGCTACAAACTCTGAGTAGCATGCTGGGGATGATAATGTGTCCACCCTTGCTCTTGTGGACGATAATCTCCTTTGATTGGCCAAATTCTTATTGGCCGCTGTTTTACCTTATTTTCTCTGACACTCTCTTTTGGGTCTGTAATATATTTCTTAAGTCTCTATACTTTGGCTACGTGCTCCTTACCTGTGGAGCTGCTTTACTGTAATATTGTCACAATACTTGGACCTTTATTTGTGGTATGCTTTTGGAATAAATAAAAAATAGATTACCGATTTCAAAAAAATAATAATCTACAAATAAACATACTCATGTTTCACAATAACCCTATGAACATACAAAAATAAACATAAACATTATATATACCAAAAATAAAAACCAAATTGTAGCACCATCCTATTTCCATCAATAATAAACACTCCCGTTTACCATTCACGTCATTTTTTTTGTTGTAAACGGTAATTTTTATGCATGTCTTAGGATTCGAACTTAGGATCTGTGACGAGTTTAAAGTTCACCCAAACACTATGACAATGAGACATTGTCTCATTCACGTCATTTTCCTAACTCAAAATACACGTGATTTTATCACATCCACTTTAATAAATATTGACAATGTCTCATTGTGAACTCTAAACTCACCACAGGTCCCAGGTTTGAATTCTAGGACATGCATAAAAATTCACCTGTCATTGTCTCAACCGTTAACAAAAAAAAACTTTAATAAATGTTTTCCGAGGTAACAATAATTAAAAAGAACAAAAAGATGTGATGTTTATGCCTATAACACGTCAAAATGAAGAAATCCGGACGATCTGGACCGTCCAAAGGGAAAACGGCGGTGTAGATCCACAGATGAGACACTTTCTATATTTGAGTCGCTCGATCGGAGACCAAGGTCAGACTTGGCGCTGTCTAGAGGTTCCAAGAGAAGAACACCACGTTTCATGAGGACGTCTTCGTGACTCCGTCTCTGTCCACTATAAATAAAAATTAAAAATTCGACCTTTTTTAGTTGTTGTTTTTTTTTTTCTACTATTAATACTGTTATTGATATAATCTCCATCTCTGCCCATTTAGCCTTTGCCTACTCAAAGGATCTAGGAGGATTCGAATTAATAGCAGACGAGTTCGCGCAAATCTTAACGGAGAAGTTTGGTTTCGGTCCCACGATTGGATAAGCATTGAATTTCCCGATCTGGGTTTGCTTCAGATACGTGGTTTTCGTGCAAAAGATTTCTTCTTTCTGATCTGGGTGTCCCTTTTTTTCCTGAGATATATAAATAAACTTGAAGTTTTTTTTTCTGATCTGGGATCCAGTTTTCCTATCTGGGTTTCTCCATTTAGGTTGTTTTTCTTTTCTGGCTTTGGGTTGGAATCGAGTTTTTGTCCATAATCTCCCCAATTCAGTGTTTTTCCAGTAGTAGGTTTTCTGTTCTGTGTCGGGATGAGGTGGAAACTAGGGTTTTCTATCTGGGTCTTGTTCCTTTTGTTGGGAACTTGCATGGGTAGGTTTGTTGTGGAGAAGAATAGCTTGAGGGTGACATCTCCTGATTCGTTGAAGGACGAATACGAGTGTGCTATCGGGAATTTCGGTGTTCCTCAGTATGGTGGGACGTTGGTGGGCATTGTGGTGCACCCCAAGTCCAACAAAAAGGCTTGCAAGAGTTTTGATAATTTTGATATCTCCTTCAAATCCAAGCCTGGTGGTTTCCCGACTTTTCTTCTCGTTGATAGAGGAGGTGAGTTTTCCGAGTTTGTGGATTGAATTGTTATGAATTTTCAACCGTTTTTTCATGGTTCCCATCAATGACTACATTGACATGTTGATTGCATGCATCTTGTTTACTCTAGTATCGTGCCATGTATCCATTCAGTGCAGTACATTTTTTCGCTAGTTGTGTTTGGAATGAAACTTTGAATAGGACTTGTGTTTTTTTCTTTTGGGTTTGGGGGGGGGACTGAATTTCACTATAATTTCAATATGATCATGTTTGAATTTTCCGTAATGCTTTGTGCTCGGGAGATCATGATATTACCCTGTATAAGGGTTATGATTTTTTTTTTCTGGATGAAAGAGATGAAAGGACCTTTGAATATTGCTCTAGGTTTGTGAACTTAATTTGGAATATTTGTAGTAAAAACATCTCCTGTCTAAAGTTAACACCATTAGGAACTGAGCACCTGTGTAACATAAACTTGATGATTGGCCAGAAAGCCTGCCAACTTTTCGAATTTCTAAAGGTGGATCTATATGCTGCATCCATATAGCTTGAATACAGATGTAAATTTTTGTTGCTAAATTTTGATGAATTCATTGCGACTCTGTTCCAGGGGTGTATTAATTTTGTTTGTGCTCATTGACATTATGTACCAGTCTAGACCTGTTATTTGTGGGCATACTTTTAGAGATATGGGACATTTGGACCTCATACACCTGAACTTTATTCTTCTTTGATTATCTCCTATTAGGCTATTAAGCTTCGAAGCTTGGATCTCTGCCATGATCAACTCTGTCATGATCATTAGTTCGCTTGTGAGTCCTATCTTATTTTGTCTTTCAAGACTTCTAGAGCACTCAAGATATTTGAAGAAACCCTGTGTGAATAGAGAAACTAGTATAAATATTCTGAGAAATATCACTGACAAGTTCGTGAAGGAATAATCAATATTTTCCCAATGGGTTTTCCCCAGGCTTCCTGAAATAAATATTGTTCATGAAGGAGAGTTTATGAAAAGAAACCTGGTAAGCTAGCAGCTTTAGGAACAATTTGACAAATTTCATTCCTGTCATCCCGCTTGAAGCTATTTTCTCCATCTTTCTCCTGTGAGCTTTGTGATCACTGGTTCCATCCTTGATCTCCAATATACAAAATTCAATAGCCTTGTTTGGTTGCTTCTATTGTTGTTAGTTGCGGCTTTCCCAGAATTTCCAATGATCTTGACTAGATTGATCTGATTTTTCGCTTTGTCAAGTCTCTCTTTTTTATTCTTTGAGGCCTGGAAGTGAATATCCATAGATCAAACTGCAACTGGTATATTTAAAGTCCCTAACCAGTTCAATATTTTTTGGTAGCCTTTCCCAAAGGAATCCTGTTTCTGACATCATTATGTAGTTTTGCTTTTGGGAGTTTGAGGATGTTTGGCATCTTCTTCTTTTTAAGTGCAGGCTACAAGGTGTTGTAGGGTGGGTGATGCGAGCTTGTAGAAGGTCAGCACCTTCTATAGGAATTGAATTTCTTTCAGGAGTTTTAGGGTTTCTCGATCCATAAGCCGAAAGGAACAAGATGTAGGGAGATTTGGATGGTGATTTTTAATGCTCCTTGGTTTGACCAGGTCTTTGAGGTAGTGGTTATTTCATTGACCTTGTTTTCACAGTGGTGGATTGATAGGTGCTGGAATGGATATCAATACATAATGTTGAAGTTTAGTCATATGAGGTATTGAGACTGTGGCTAGGATACTATGCTATTTGGTTAATAGTGATAATTAGTATGGCATGTGTTTACCTTTAAAAAAGGAAGTACGAGATGTGTTAGTGAAGGATGGACATGTCTCGCCAGTACTGCTTGCTTGCATGCATTCCTTTTGTAGCATTGTTTCCTTTCCTGCTTTGTTTTGTTATGATGTTTCCCTTTCACCACTCAAACAAGAGATTCAGACGTCATAAAATGTTCATTATTTAATTTACTATTTGAGCATAATTTTCTGCTTGTTGGATTCTACCAATTATCCTTTTGCTGCCAATTAAAAAGGCTGATGACTTTCCTGCTTCAAATGAACCTCTGACTAAATATCTTCCTATGGTAGATTGCTACTTCACAACAAAAGCATGGAATGCTCAGAATGCTGGCGCTGCTGCAGTTCTTGTTTCAGATGACAAGCTAGAACCTTTGATAACTATGGATACACCCGAGGAAGAGAATGCTTCGGCAGAATACCTGCAAAACATTACTATTCCTTCTGCTCTTATCAGCAAAAGTTTAGGAGATAATCTTAAAAAGGCCTTATCTGATGGTAACATGGTCAATGTTAATTTGGATTGGAGGGAATCACTACCACACCCTGATGAGCGTGTGGAGTATGAGTTTTGGACCAACAGCAATGATGAATGTGGTCCCAAATGTGACAGTCAGATTGATTTTGTTAAAAACTTCAAAGGTGCAGCTCAGATACTTGAGCAGAAGGGCTATACACAGTTCACACCACATTACATCACGTGGTACTGCCCTGAAGCTTTTATCTTAAGCAAGCAGTGCAAGTCACAGTGCATCAATCATGGTAGATATTGTGCCCCTGATCCCGAACAGGATTTCAGTAAAGGCTATGATGGGAAAGATGTGGTCCTTCAGAACTTGCGTCAAGTCTGCTTGTTTAAGGTGGCGAACGAGAGTGGCAAACCATGGGTTTGGTGGGATTATGTCACTGATTTTGCAATTAGATGCCCCATGAAAGAAAAAAAGTATACCAAGGAATGTGCTGAGGGAGTGATAAAGTCTTTGGGTAAGTGATTTCATGTGTTTTATGTGGGTTGTACCTAGCAGGTAGCCAGGTACCCAAGTACACGTACTTTTCTGGAGTGGTAACCTTTTCCTGAATTCTCTGCCTGTGCAGGTCTGGATCTCAAGGAAATAAATAAATGCATTGGAGATACTGAAGCTGACTTAGAGAATCCTGTTCTTAAAGCTGAGCAAGATGCTCAGGTTAGACTGCTGATTATTGTTTTCTCAATTGCATTCTATATTTCTATCATAACCTTTTATACTGGTCTTCCCTAATATTTTGGTTGTGCATATTTTAGATTGGCAAGGACTCTCGAGGGGATGTGACCATTTTGCCTACTCTTGTCATCAATAATCGACAATATAGAGGTATGTTGCCAGTCTCCTAGTTAAATTATTTTGTGGAGAACAGTTTCTTGACTAGTTTTTGTAGCATAAAACCCTGTTTCGACTTTCACAGGAAAGTTAGACAAAGGTGCAGTTCTCAAGGCTATTTGTGCTGGTTTCAAGGAGACAACTGAGCCAGCTGTATGTCTAAGCGAAGGTTTGATTTTACTAGCTTACAAATTTACTTCGTTTTTCCTAGGTTATCTTGTTTGGTGATCTATTAACTAGTATATAATTCGTGGTTATGAAATGATTTACACAGGCATAGAAACAAATGAGTGTCTGACAAATAATGGTGGATGCTGGCAAGACAAATCTGCTAATATCACTGCATGCAAGGTACATTATGGACTCCAAACATGCAAAATTTTATCCCAAATAAACAACTTAACCCGGGGTTTTTTAAAAAAGTTCTACATCCATTGAGATTCGTACTTGCACTCCCAACTAAAGTCATAGTCACGTACCAAATGAGTCATGCTTTGTTCGATAACTTGATATGGTTGCTATCTTCTTCTTGTATTTTTTTCTTTCTGCAGGACACTTTCCGTGGGAAAGTATGTGAATGCCCTCTTGTCCACGGTGTGAAGTTTGTAGGTGATGGATATACTCACTGTGAAGGTATACACTTGGCTTTTGTGAACATCAGGGAACTTCTAAATTCCTTTTGGTGATCAACAGTTGTTCTTGTGCCTTTTTGTTTTTAGAATAATTGACTTGATGGTACCTTGACCTTCCATTAATTTTAACTTTAGTGGTGTCAACTTCAAAACCATACATTTTGGTGTCTTCAAATTAAGTTTAATTTCATTGCACACGTGTGATTTAACTGTGTCAAAAAAAATTTTGATTTGGCCATTATGCCCTCCATTCTGTTTTTCTATCTTAATTTTTTTCGTTCCACTTCTCCTCTACGGCCCTCTCCATCTTTCCTGCCCTCAATGCCACCAGCTCCCTCTACCATGTCGTCGGTATCCCTGTCCTGTTCACTCGCTACATAGCTACAAGCCCACAACTCCCCCTCCGACTATACTATGTTGGGCTAGTGGTGGGACAATCACCTCGTCCGTCTTCAAGAACACCACCGCCGAACTCCTCTGGGGTTGAGTGTTTGAATAGAAGGTCGGGTTCCTGGATGGTTGCAGCAAGTAGACCTTGGTGATGGTGAGATTTGGCGGTCGATGTATCATGGTGGAGAACAGAGAACCCCTTGGATTTCTTGGAGTCGATGTCCGATCTTGAGGTGTTGGAGCAGCAGATGACAACATGGAACTTGTCGTCCTCCTTAACCTCCACTCCGTCTCGAGCATGTTGTGGCCGCCATCAAGGGGCATGACATTGGGGTCGACGATAATAATGGCAGTGGCAGCGGCGGAGTTGAGGAACTGCTTGGTGATAAGGAGGATGGGCAGTACTCAAAGAGGAAGAACATGAGGGTGTACCGAACGATGCATTGGAGGATGACGGTGATTGTCAACTATAAATAAATACCATTGCCTGTTGGAACAGGTGATATAGGGAATGGCAACAACTTGAAAACAGGTTTGCATGCATGCTGTTGGAATTGTGCAGGCTTATTATCAACTATAAATAAATAGCATTGTTGTTCTTATAACAAAATGACTTCTGAAAGGAATCCCATTGTTCAAGATAACGTGTTGAAATAAGAAAACATGATCATGTACACAAACAATGCTGTCAACAACTTAAACCATCATTTATAGATTTGTATGTTAGGACTGCGTGGAACATACAAATAAATGAAGGGAAAAAAAGCATGCTTCTTGTCTTCGACGGTGGCCAACGGCAGCAGATGGCTGAAGAGAAAGAAGAAAGAAGGTCAAGAGATTAAAGAAAAAGAGAGTTTAAATAGGTGACTAGAGGTTATTTTGATTTAAAATTATTGTAAAGTTGATAGAATAACTATTCTGTATAACAGTTGAAGTTGAGGGTTCCAAAGTATATGATTTTGAAATTGGAGTCACTGAACTGAAAATTAGTGAAAATTGAGGATACTATCAAGTCAATTACTTTTGTTTTAAGTTATGTTGGTTTCTTTGTAGACTTTCTTTATCAGCAGTGTATCACTATATTGTCTTTCTATAATCACAACATGGAAAAAGTGTTGGTAATAAAGGTAAGGTTTATGATCATCTTGCTGGTTGACCATCCTCTACTTAAAATTTCAAAGGTCTTGGTTTTTGTTATGTTTCCTCCCTTATACTTGGGTTTTAGGGTGGCAGTTCGACATGTACTTTAAAGTCTAAGCTTATTACAAGAACATGAAGTTAGAGTCCATAGAAGAACAAAAGCTTATACATGATTTCATAACAGCTGTTTAATTATCATGTCATAAAGAGAATTGGGAAAAGAAGCTCTAGATGTTAAGTTTGGACAGTTTGCCATAAATCAGCAAGATTACGAGGTTGTTGACTTGAAAAAAATGTATAGTTATTTTTGCAAAATCCAGGAAGAATTTGGACTTTGAATAACCAAAACAACAAAAATGCTGGAAGGTTCAAAGTTAAGTTCAAGAAGAAGGTGAAGAATATTGCAACATTAAACAGATCTTCTTGCTATTTGTTCATGAGAATTTGGAGGACTCTGTAATTATGCCATTCAAGGTAAGGTTGCAATATGTTCTTGTATATCTTATTACGCGATGCATGTGTACCTGGCCCTGTACACATTGCTTGTCACACCTTGCAAGAAATAAATATGGTCAATTTGATGAAAGTTATCTTTGGTGACAATAATGTAGTATTTGGTACGTTGCAATGGAAGGTGGAATGGGTTGGAGGAATCAAATTTTAGGGACAGAATGGTATTTCTACATTTGGTGCGAAAATATGGTTGGAATGGTCATTCACTTGGGAATGAAATTCCCACTCTCCTTGGGAAATTTGATTTCCATTTCATTGGGAATAAATAAATAAAAAACTCAACACCTTCCCACCCCAAGCCCATCTTCCCATTTTTGCAGCAACAACTCTACCTCCGTGGCCCCCTTCCCTCCTCCAGCCGTTGTCTTCTTCCGTGGCCTTCCTCCTTCCTCCTCAGGCCCCTTTCCTCCTTTTACTCCCTTCTCGAGAAGCAGATGCCTTGCTAGAGTCAAGCCAGGTGAACTTGTTGAACCGTTTCATGGTGACAATCTGGTTGTCGTCCAGCTTCCTACGGTAAACGACGTTGGGTGCCTTATGGCCATGCTTGAAGACAATTTGGTCTGAAGTAAACCCAACCATGGCATCCTGGAGTTCCTCAAAGGTGTACTCGCAGAAGGGAGGGACGTTGCCATTGTTGTCTACAATCAAAAGGAGGAAATGGGTAAAAATAAAGTTTGAATTTTGAAGTGGAATGGAGGTGGTGGTGTTAGTACTGGAATCAGATGTTGTGAGGATGGTGGAGGAGTGCCAGAAGTAGAGTGAAAGTTTGGAGCAGCTGAGTCCCATAGGGAGTGGTGGCGGTGGTGGTGGTGGACGTGGATATCAGTTGTCAGGTGCCATGGAGTGGAGGAGACAGGAGGATGAGAGAAGTTGCTACTTCTGTTTTTAGAGTTGGAGGAGAGTGATGATGAGAAAAAAGAGAAGCCTTTATTTTTGGAACCTTTTTTCCTTTTCTTATGTTTTCCCTTAAAATGGCCATCATCTCCATGATAAGGCTCCTGTGTTTTTCTTACATCTTAAGCATTCCCAATTGCTCAAAGAAGATCTCCTGAAAATGATATCTTGTTAACATTAGCTTGTTGCATTGGTGTAGCATTAAACAGCAGATTCCATGCTCTTACACCTTATTTTTTACGATATAGCTTCTGGATCTGGACGTTGTGAAATCAACAATGGAGGCTGTTGGAAGGAAACACGAAATGGACATACTTATTCTGCATGTATGGTAAGTGTTCTTCGATTGCTTAAAGAGGTAGATGTAGCATCCTTGTTATTTTACTCCATTAAACTTTGTGACATGGATTTTACAGGAAGGTGAGTCCAAGGGTTGCAAATGTCCATGGGGCTTCAAGGGTGATGGTGTCAACTCTTGTAAAGGTAAGCTTCATATTTGAACTCGTTATTACCGTCAACTCTTGTGAAGGTAAGCTTCATATTTGAACTCGTTATTACCGTCAACTCTTGTGAAGGTAAACTTCATATTTGAACTCTTTTATTTTTTACATTACGGTAATCAACCTCTATTCACTTTTAGAGTTCAGGTTTTGGTTAATAAATGCCATAACCAGTTTTTTTTGTTTTTTTTTAATATTAGTCAATGGAAGCCATGGAATTTCTAGGAAGCAGCTTGGGATATTACTAAAATGAAATGGCAATACAAGATCTAGGACTAAATGAATTTATTTAGACTATCAAGTATGACTTGGAAGGAAGTGAACATGTAACGCATATCCTCTATAATCTGGTTTGATAAGCCTGGATGACAATCACTTTCTTCTTGATTTATATTATGAACATTCGATTTTTTGTTTTTGAAAATAAAAAAGTTGTGGTTATTAAAAGTTGTATTCAATCTAGAACTAATGATGACCATTTTTTACTTTAGTGAGAAAGCCTTGTTAGAAGCAATTCTATAAAAACAAGTCAATACACAAAGGCAATGAGCCATTAGGAATATCTCAAATTTTTTTACTAGAAACACTTGGTTGTGAGGCTTAGATATATGTATGATTGGTGAATGTCCAAGTTCAAGAGATTCAGCTGAAACTTGGTACCTTGATGAATTTTGAATTAAGAGTCATTTGCTAAAATAATTGTTTGGTGTTAGGTTTCTTTCAGTTCTGGATTAAATTTTCAGCAACATTTAGGTTGATGGAGAGTGAATAGGAACCATCTCAGTATTTATCGTTGCTCCTTTAAGTTCCTATTTTTATCTTGTCAGACATACTTTGTGTTGGTCTCTTTTATCAATGTCTTCAGAGTTGGAAAATGTTATTATTAAGGACTTTGAAAGTGGGGGAAAACAACCCATTCTGTGCGGCTTCTTTTTGTGGTGTACCTGATGGATAATGGCCAATCATCTTTGGCTGTATTCATTTTGATGCACGTCAGTATTCGTGTACACATCAATATTGGCCACTATCATATTCGTTCACAATTCTGACAGTCAATAGTTCACTATTATACTCCATATTCTAACCTGCTAGCTCGTTAAACAAAGTGACACTTGACTGTTTCTCATGTTTATCTTCAACCTTTTCTTTTGCTGATACAGATGTTGATGAATGCAAAGAAAAACTTGCATGTCAGTGCGCAGACTGCAACTGTAAAAACATGTGGGGAAGTTATGAATGCAGTTGCAATGGTGATAAATTATACATGGGTGAACACGACACATGTATTAGTGAGTGCTTCTGATGCCTATCTGATTTTATTTTAGATGTTTCTCTTGATGACAAAGGATAAGCTTAATCCAATTTCATTGAAAATTATGAAATGCAACTTGCATGCTGCTTTTAGCAGTTGAAAATTCTTGCTAGCCAAGAATTTAGATATGATCAGTGGTTGTTTACGGCTTCAAGTCCATTTCGTTTTTTGTGAATTCTTCATGAAGTACAGTTCTGCAGTTCATACTAGTTTTCTCATGGTTATGACTTGGGATGGTTCTCTGAAACAGGTAAAACGGCAACATCTGAAGTTAGCTGGAGCTTTCTTTGGTTTATCTTTCTTGGTTTAGCAGCCGTGGGGGTTGGCGGTTATGCAGTGTACAAGTACAGAATTCGGGTATGATTCCTGCACTTCATTATAATATTTATCGGTGATTATCGGCATTTAATTGTCGAGTTTTACTCATTACCATAAATGGATCCCATCTAACGATGGAAATCACTCACCGCATAATTACACACACACATATGGGTATTTTCAGTTTTATTATTTATTTTCTAACAAGGTAAATGAATAAAACTTTGATTCCTTGGTATATTATACAAAATTGAACTTCTTTGATGAAGCACACTTTCTTAGTTTTCCCTGGGAAACATCAATTCTCGTGGAATTTAGAAAGAGAAATCATTTTCAAATGACCTTGTTGCATATTGTATCTTTTGGCATGGAATGATATCATGATGGTAGTTTTCATTATAGTGATCTGGTTCTTTTCTTGACGTCCTTTTTATCTGTGAATTTAGACATACATGGATTCAGAGATCCGTGCAATCATGGCTCAGTACATGCCACTGGACAACCAGGGAGAGGTTCCTAGTCACAGTGCTCACCCGGATATCTGAGATCTGTAGAGGTACGACTTTGCTCGGTGAGGGAGGTGTTTACAGTGCTCACGTCTGTTTCTGGATCAACTAACCCGCCAGTTATTACTGCTTGGCATATTTTAAATACATACGAGGACGAGGACACGGCTTTAGTTAAGCCCTTCCCTATGATACTTTGCCCCTGAGTGGCAGTCAGCTTTCTTGTAAATTTGAAGCAGCTCGTCGCTGTTTTGGTTAATATTTATTGACAATTCATACGGTTTCATCTGTCTCAGTCTGAAAGACATCAGATTAGCAAGCCTCTGCGGAGCATATAAATAATGTTTCAGTATAAAATGATTTACAGTGGTGTTGCGAAGACGACTTTTTTCAATTATATGCATTGGTTGCCCTTGAGCCATATCCCTCTGAGGTTTTGCATGCATGATCGCAAATGTCGGCACTGTTTAGGATATTTCTTGTTCACAGATAATGGGGATTTGAATCGATCAGGCATTGGCAATATACTCATATCGCATGGAATGTTTCACGAGTTTCAGCCCCGCTGATCAATATTTAAGTCGCAAATAATTTGAATTATTGTATAGAAATTATTCCAACAAAAAGATTTGAAACTTAGAAGTTGGCAATACACGTCTTTTCTCAGTTGTTTGAAGTCTCATCGATAAAATGTATCTATAAAGTCAGACCCTAAAGATGAAAGAGCTCGAGAAAAACGAAATTATTTCTCAGCAGCATCGTGCCCAAACTTCCCCACTAACTCAAGAATTTGTTACCACCTGAGCAAATTTAAAAGACAACAGCTGCTTACACCAGTCACTAAATAACAGTGGAATCTAAATACACTAATTTGACATATCGACGAACACAAGCATCAGCACCATTGGGCTGTTGCTGTTGCTTTATCAACACAAACAACACTTACAAGCACAAAATAAGCTAGTATATAAACGACACCTAATTATGATTTATAATTTCCTAAACATCGCAACAGGCATGCCAACAACGAATTCAACAAATCTTCTCGATCCCTGTAGCACAGAAGCATTCCAAAATATCAGGGAGAAGGATGAGATCCTAGTGGAGATGTCTTAAAGAATATGGAAAAGTATCTGTTCATCCACCACATGTGACCAGTGCATTAGTTCTCTGAACGTTGTTCCAAACTTGGTCCTCGATTTTGCCGGAACACAATGATCCTATACACAAAGAAAACTAGCATTGCCCCACTGCACACAGAAAAACATTTGTTAGACATCAGAGAACTCATTTTAAATGAGCCCAAAGCGTAAAATGAGTTGGACACCTTATTGTCAAAAAAAAGAAGGTTAATATGTGTAATTGAACACCACAACCTCCTTAGGCAAACAACAGCCTAAACAAGTAGGAAAATTGATGACACTTGGTGACTCCATCAATTACTCATTCGATATTTAAAGCTTATGAGGTGGGGATGGTAAAGTCATTTGATGGGTCTGAAATGTTGACGCCTTTTTCCTACAATGTATCTTGGAAGTCGCCTGCCCTTGAAAAACTGTAGAACATAAAAAGCCTTTTTCGGTTCTCCTTGTCACTTCATAAATTGTCAAACATTCAGGTTTAATAATGTAACAAGTATTACGTTATAAATCTGAATTTCATCTACTCATACTTGGCTTCTATCTGTTTGGCTGTGCAATAGAGCATGCATATAGAGTATGTTTAGTCCTTATATCTGCATCATGTTTCATGCCACATGTGCAGCCGAGTAAGGGAATATGAACATGCCATTTCGTGGTGACTAAAATGCACCCAGACAAATCACTCAGAAATAGCTCTCTTCGCAAATGCACAATACCATGTTCACAAACAAGCCAGCCAAACATGGTCTTGTGTAAAGCATTAAACTCCAGGAGCTCCAAGACAATCTCTTTTCTAGGCAGTCTCAAGTGGCTCTAAAAACTCCTAATGTTCCTTGGTAAGAACCCATTCAGAACAGCGTTTTAAAAAATAAAGCCACCAAAGAAGCACAAGCTCTGTTATTTCTAACTCATTGTTTCTTCTCTTGCAATCCCCCTCAATACAAAAATGACTCTGAAACTGTCAGGTCCAAACTACGATCTCATTTTTATCTTGGCCATTTTAGTGTTTACCTCTGCTGAACTTTCACGTTCTTGTAAATAATTGACATCACAAGGGCACAATAGATTAGTCAACTATTTTAAGCAACCAAAAAATTGATTTTTACACCAAAATCTATGAATAAAGCCCACACAAACGGTGCAAACTCTCAATTGAATATATTGGAAATACCAAATCAAGACAGCAGTATAGTACTTTGTGACTTGAAATTCATAAATATCAATGACAATAAATACCCAGAATGATCAATGAGAACCTAGCATAAATACCGCCTAGAGACTCCAAATGAACAATAAATCAATGGAAAGAAGAG
Organism: Posidonia australis; assembly: GCA_024699735.1. Taxonomy (NCBI): domain Eukaryota; kingdom Viridiplantae; phylum Streptophyta; class Magnoliopsida; order Alismatales; family Posidoniaceae; genus Posidonia; species Posidonia australis. Next base: position 23,736 of record JAMKQA010089864.1, read on the forward strand.
AGAAGGTTCAAACTAAAAGAAAAAATAGAGTTGCTATTTGATAATTTTCAAAAACTAATAACCTAATGCAGACTTGAAATTCCAAGTGAGTAACAAAACTTGAAATTCGAAGTCAGTGACAAAACATAAGCACAAAAGCACAGGACTACATTGGATAAATATCAGCATTTTAAGGCATCCCACAATTGAAATGAAACCCCATTAAGGACAAAAGGAAATTGAACACAAACAGCATATAAGAAACTTAGACTCGTAGTGGACTTCTTCTGTGATCCCGAAAGATGCGACTTTTATACCCTATCGTCATATTTCATAAGTTCTATTTTCATAATGATTTGCAATTGGACCGTTGAGGATAGTCCAATGTCTTCGAGGAATATAATCAGTTTGTGTCAAACAAAATAATAACATATGTCATGCAAATTAAAGGAAGATCGAAATACTTTAAGATGAACCGATAACGTAACTGTTAAGAAACTGGTAATGCAATAGTTAACAAGGTCTAAAGTGGTACTGACCTGATAATAGTCATGAAAGAAGTTGGCAATGATGGTTTCTGCAAGAAATAAAATTATCCAAGGAATAACTAATGCAGTCGACATCAAACTCAGACATCCAGTAGCAAAACAGTTATATTCTTACCTGAAGCAGCAATCGCCATTCCCTAACAAAGATTATAGTGGAAATGGCTGCAGAAGAAATTTTTGTTAATTGTTGTAACTGCAACAAAATTACTAGAGAATTATAATACCGTTCATTGAATTTGTTGAAGTCAAGTTTCTAGGCATCATGTGACTACATAAACCATACCATCCTAAGCACCCTTCGAAAGCTATAGTTTGTAAACAAAAGCTAATTGCATTGACATCAAAATCGTCTCTCTACACCTTTATATGCAGAGTAGTACTGGGTAAGTACAAGATAATAAATGGGTATGGAAAGTGATCCATTTACCCAAATACAAGAAGAATAAATAATGAGACTAATATCATCTAACAGTTTGCAGTTTGCAATACAACATTATGAAGATGATGCCTAACCCAGATAAGTCCCGTATCACTTGGAGGGCTACAAAAGTTTCTTGATTGACTATCAATAACAACTTCAACTTAAGAATTTTAAGCTTGATTGGTAGGTCTTATGTTAATATGAGACCCAATAAATTCTATAAATCAGTTCCATACCATACTATGATGTTTTTGAACTCAAAAGTACTACAAAGTGGTATCGAAACAAACTAATCTGTTACTTTAACAAAATTATTATGTAAAGCTTAGGGTTACACCATTGTGGTGGGAAACATTCCCAAAACAGTACAAGACACCTCTAGAATCTTATGTTGTCTATTCTTCCTGAAGAAGATAGCAATTTGATCCTAACAAAGATGCTAACAGTTTAAGCATAGGAAATTGCAACACCCTATTATTACCAACCTTCTTTCAGGATGATAAGTTTGAAAAATTGGCATCTTGCTTGATCTCCTTCATGTGGTGCCTGAACTAACAACAACACTGGAGATTTCAACCAATCTCTGGTTGAGCTCCAAGTGACCAAAACAATATTTTGAGCCTTGTTGGTGAAAGAAGACCATCAAATCTCCACACAGTAAATGAGAGAAGCATGTGGCCTACCTATCATTTCCTCCAAATATCTCAAAGATACACCCATGAAGGTGTGTTTTTCTCTCAGAAATTCACTTGAGCAAAGTCATGATGAAGATTAGGCACAGACACACAGTCAATGGAAGATGGGAGAGGATTTGACTTGTGTCTTTTCATCAACTTTGGTTGATGCATGATGATATCGAGTTTAATATTGCACCCAATTTTGTCTTCTTTTTACCATTCCTAGTCAAAGTTGCAGTTATTGGGAAAAGTCTATTTAAATGTGAAGATCTTTGGTGAGATTTAGGGAACTCGTCTCATTTATATTTCCCTTTCATTTTTTTTGTACTTGTTACCATTTTTCAGATTTTTCACGCATAATGAAAAAATCCAATTCTTTTCAAGAAAAATAAATGGAATTTTTAACAATAACAATGTAATTTTGAAATTGCATTCAAATGGTTGAGCATTTACTTATCTCATTATTTTCACATATACTTAACTTTAAATGCATTTTAAAAATTAATTTGCTAAATCAACATCTAATTGGATTACTTGAAAAGATAACATCATATATATTGTGTATATCGTATGATCACAAATATTATAGTGATTATGCTCATTGCTGGAGACGTAGAAGTCGTTACTCTTGAAATCCCATGCTAGTCGTTCTTTTAGAAACTACTCGGCAGATAAAAAAGTATTGCAAATTTGTATCCACACACAAGATAGGTAATTATCAATAACTATGTATACCTAAAAACATTCGGGACATATCAATCTGGTATACATACAAAACAATTACCTGTATCGACATATGTCCAAATCCATATTTCTGTAGATAAAAGAGAGATAGGAATGTAATGGATAATTCACAATGTATACCAGTTGCATCCTACTTTTACTTTCAATGCACCCAACAAAACAAGTACGGTGTTTTTATAAAATTTTATTTCTTTATCCTAATCCTCTTTTTTCAAGCTTCCATGTACCAACATCATCTGCCAACTCTCGCCGCTTTCAAAATATGAAGGCACCATCTTCCTCTTCTCTTCAGTTAATTGTTTCTGCAAACATCCAACTAATCGGGAACCAGGATACCGATCATAACCATGAAGATTGCTTCTTGAATATCTAGTAGAATGTTGAATGAATTCTTTGTTAAATATTAAATAATAAGTGTGCAATTTCCTAATGTAATAAGGCCTACCATCTTGCCCTACAGTGAAACCTAAGCCATGGATGTATTCTAGTCTATACTTTCCCTAATGTCACCCATCACACTTTAAATGTAGAGATGATGTGACCTTGTAAAGTAATCAGTGATGTGATATTGCCATGTAAGACTTCTTTTCAAGCCTTGATAAAATAGAGAGGTATGAACTGTTGGTAAATCCGTATTTGTCTGAAATTTATCTGAAATATATTTCCCCTAACAGGTGTACAAACCTGCTTGCCCTTTCAGAAGTAGAGATGATGTTTTCCCCTTTTTCCATGCTCTGAGACTAGATACACTCAAAGCCAAAAGAAGAGTACCCAATATAATGCCAAACCGAATGGCAGAAGTGCTTCCAGTAATCATAAAAGATGCTAAGCCCCCCACTGCAAGGAAAGCACCTGGAAACAAATTCACATAAAATAAAAAAGTTAGCAACTTCAAATAAAATACAAATTTAGATGAAATAAAAATTATGCTATCAATATTGGTTACTGATACATACCATATGGAATCCCAAGGTAAAAGTCGTGGACTTTGGATACGTCACTCAACGCACTAGGTGGAGTTGAAAATACTTCAATAACATCCTTCACTGAATCGGGAGAACTCTTACTTGCAGCAGAAATATATTCCCTTCCTTCTTCCCTAATTTCTTGTGCTATCAGAGTAATATCACGGCTTGCTTTATCTGCTTGAATCCTCATGTTTTTGGAAGTTTCTTCCAGCACTACCATTGTTTTCTTGGAATATAATTCATAGGCTTCTTGCGACAGACTTTGCATCTTTATAGCTTGCTGTTTAAAAGACTCCAGCACTTGCTCCCATGCATTTTCTGACTCGTCTTTTCCATCCTTCAAAACAAATCAATTAGATATCAAATTGCTCATTACTGTTGAACTGTTACCAGCAACTCTTCAAGATCTAGATCTAAAGAAATAACGGGAATGGGAAGGATGATCAATGTTGATTAAATAGGTACTTCACAAGTAAAAGGCATATAACAGCAATCAACAAATAAGAACAAGATAACAAGAACACTCTATTAGATAATGGAGACATGATTCGAGGTACACCTAGCCCTCCCAACATGAGCTCAGAGCTCATTCACACACAGCATTGAGACGATTCTTCACTGCTGCTTCCTTCCTTATTTATACTGCAAGGCCTGTAGGTAGACATAGAAAACGGGCCGGGCCGGCCCAGGCCCGCCCGGGCCCGCAAAAAACGGCCAT
>JAMKQA010089865.1:0-15977 GCA_024699735.1 Posidonia australis
AAATCACAGGCAGATGCACAGAAAACCAACCACAACCTCACACAACCAAGAAACAACAGATTATCCATTAATAAACCATTAAACACAATATTGCAAATAATTACATGGTTTATAATAAAAATGGATAATCAGGCCCAGATGTTACAATAAGTCAGGTCATGTTTCGTCGAATATAGGGTTTACCTTTACCCTTACCTTTCCCTTATTAGCAGGTAACTGGTGCAGTCAATATCCATTCCAAAAAAACTTTATCACTACCCTTTTCATTAGCGGGTAGTGGTGTGGGTTAACAGATCAAACGAATACAACATCTGAAGTTAAAAAATAAGCTTACAGGTACACATAAAATCGAAAAAATCAGGACCAAAGCTTGAAAAAATCATTGGAGTGGAAACTCACATCTAACTTGACTTGTCTTTCTTTATCTTCTCCCATACACAGTGTTTTTGCTTTTATAAGTACACTGTTGATGCTATAAGTGCCTCGTATTGTCATGTCCATTGCTTCTTTTTACGAGTATAAAACCTTCTGATTTCATCAACATAGACATCATAGTATCCAACTTTTAATATAAAAAATGCCATCAAGATATCACTCCCTCGATTAAAGACAAGAATAGATGCAAGTATGAAACTCTAAATATTATATCAAACGAGTGACAACATCAATTTGAAAAGAAGTAGAATCAGTGACATAGTAGGAAGCTTAACTAGGATGCATAGATGCTTAACGTGAGTTATATGTGCATTCAACGCTTCATGGAACCACATAGTAAGATCATGGATAAGCTTGTATCAAAAATTTCATACAAATTGACCCAACAGTTCCATGTGCATCACATGTGCTAGTAAAACATTGCCCAAGTCAACAAACTAATGTAATATGATTGAAGACTAGATGCTCAAGTACAGTAGAGAGAAAAGAGGATCGACTACAGAGAAGATGATTGACGGTAGAGGATCAACGTCAACGGTAGAAAGAGGATTGATGGCAAAAGATCAACGTCGACAGCAGAAAAAAGAGGATCAACGTTGTCTACTTGTCTATGGCCTGTGGGATGGATCGACGTCGTTTGTGGCCTGTCACCTGTGGGAGTGGGATCAACGTTGCCTATGGCCTATGGGATTGACAACAGAAGAAAGAGGATTGGCAATTCAATGTTAGCAACATCGTCTGTAGGAGAGGAGACTACGATGTGGTCGTGACACTATGGGTCTATGACCGTGGAAGTGTAGCCATTGGCGATGGCGTCTGTGGGAGTGGAGAGTTGGAGACTACAATGTCTGGGTGTCGACGTGTCTATGGCCTGTGGGAGACTGGGAGTGGGATTTTGGTTTGGGTAAGGCTATAGGGATGTGTCGTTTAGGGTTGTAAGGATTTTTAGGATTTGATTTAACTTTATATATATGTGTGTGTAATTACAATTATACCCATAGATTAAAGAGTTAATGGGTGACCCTTAGTAGTATATCCCTACCCTCATCCATTAAGAAGATGGTGAAACAAGTAACGAATGAACAGATGGATAAAACCTCTACCCTTACTTGTTCTTAACGGATTGAGTCGAGTTGGATTAACGAATCAACCCTTATCCACTTACAACCCTATTAACCCATTATACACCTTTGTGTCAGATTTTCCATAGTTACACGAAGCCATTACTTAATTCTTTGCTTAACTTGACTCCTAAGAACTAAAGTTTTGAATTTATTTTGCACCAAGCTTTTGCCTCAACTCAATCAAACCTAAAAAAAAAACTCAATCAACCTACCTTTTGCTTTACCTACCACGACAAACATTGGAATTTCAATTTAATCTCCTAGAACTACAAGCTTTGATAGCAACACTTTTGTAGCAAGTCCTGCTTTTGAGATATCTCAAATCTTAATCTATTTGTCCTAAATCAGTTGCACAGTTCTGACGTCCCATAGAAGAGAGTTCTGAAGTCCCATAGAAGAGACTACTCCGCAAGAGCATTAGAAATGGAAAACTCTAGGTTATTATGATTTGGTATCTTCTGTTTACACATTCATAGAGGTACCTTAGAGATATGTCTATAAGAGTCTACATCCTATCTATTTTAGGGTTTCGGTAAATTTATCTGTCTGTGTGTGATTGCTTATTTTTGCTTGATATCCGTCTTAAAGTTAACCTCAACTGGTCTACATCAATAACACAAAGCAAAAATGGGAAAAGCATAACAATATGTTCGTCAAATTTGTTATTTACAGTTGCCAATTGTACTTTTCGCTCTAACCTCGATGAGCAAATGCGCAACAGGTAATTATATTGTGTACTTCCATTTTCTGCCAGCCATTTTATTGCTCTCCCTCATTATGCCATTGGCTTTGTTTTTATTGGTTGATCCTGACTTTGTCATGTAGCTTTTCTAGGTATGTTATTTATATTCCTTGAGCCGCTCTATCTTTTTATCCAACTAGTTAGTTTTTAATATATTTTTCTCCCTGTAATTCATAAGATTCAAGCCTATAAAAGATGTATAAGTTCCACGTCTTGCAACTGTACCATGACAATTGATTTTTTTCCCACTTAATTAGTTATGATCACAAAATACATAATTTAATTACATTCCTTAATTACACATAATCTCCTCTTACCAAACAGGGTAAAATCTTTACATATGATAAAGGTGAGACGAGAGCAACACGTAAACTCACCTCCAAGGATGTACCATAACCAATGACACATGCTTAAAGGAAACGAACAAGAAAAGGAATAAATGCATGAAAATAACAGAAACAGATTTGAAAGAAAAGAGAAGTTGGCTATCTATAAGGAAGCAAGCTGCCTCTTCATTTCTTCCACTGGAACAATGGTCGTCTCGTTGGGGTAAACCTTTAAGACAAGCTGTACGGAGTTCTCATACTTATCCAGAAAGTCCTTCTGCATGGAAAAATTATGACGAAAATAATCAGACTAGTAGCTATAGCATTTGAGTGCTAAATCCACCAAAAAGTCTACAAAATGTCATTCATCATAAAAATCTTGTCCATGCATCTGTTTTGAGATGTGTGCAAAACTTTATCTTACAATACCACATGAGATTCTGAAAAATATTTGTGAAAAATATAGTATGCAACCATGCATAGTATGCCACGTATTATTTTCGTAGTACGCCAAAAACAATAACCTAGCATTCTTTACGAACTCCTACCAATTTCAGATTTTCGTATAAAGTGTACTAATTAGCTAGTTTAGCAGTTCACTGGATACGTGATGTAAACATTAGCAGGAAAATCTTTTACTAGTTTTTTACATAAAATTTTATTATTTTCTCTTCAAGGAAGATGGCCAGATATATTTAATGAAATATGATAGTTATTTCAATTCATGTGAAAAAAGAACTAATAGGAGAAATTGACCATTTTTAATATCTGAACTGAAAATATTAGACAATCATTCAAGAGATCGTATGTCTTAAAAACAAGCACTTCGTCCAAATGGTTGACAACAGACCCTCCTTTGCTTATAACAAAAAGAATTTTATGAGATGGAAATATAAAATGTGAACAAAGAAGAATTCCGTTAATACCTTGCATTTATCCCATAAGGAAGGTAGCAACTCCTCTGAAGTTAAATTCTTCTGCAACCTTTTGTACATTAAAGAAGTTGGTTTTTCAACCTGGAAGCGGTAGATTCTATATCAGTAAATTGTGCACTAACTAAGAAATATCAACCATCTTTTCAATGACTCACTGTAGGTAAACTTGATCTCAATGTCTTCCGTAGATCTGCTTTTGATAGTCCAAGCTGGAATGGTATCTGAAGTTCACAACAGAACATAAGGTCAAACAGAAGTTATACAACCCTAAACCAAGACCATTTCCTATAAACATATTCTCCTAGTTGACATTTGGAAAATGTAAAGAACTATAATACCTTCTTTTCTTGATTAATAGGTATACTTGTGCTGGGCTAGGCCATTCGATTAGGAGGATAGATTTTTCCCCGAATTACAAGTAAAGCATATGATACATCTTAAGTTTTGTACTGGATGAAATTTACCACGTTGTTTTGTATTTTGTATTACCCATAAAGGATATACAACTCTCAGCACTTGCATTAAAACAGAAAAGGAAGGGGAAAATATAAAAATTTGCAACAATTTTCCGATATATTTCTTAGGAATGTTGCTTACTATTCTTTATGAGCCGTAAGTTGTGAATAATATTGATTTAATCTAAATAGAGCTGGTAATTGGAGCATTTACCAAAATGAAAAAGCAAGTTAATAATGTTTCATCTCGTTATGTATGGTTCAGACTAAAAGGTACTTCAAAAATTGAAACTTATGGCCATAATCATGATTTTTTATCTCACCAGCAGAGTTGATCTTAAAGGCTCAATTTAGATATTTGGTAAAGTAATAAATAGTCGTATACTAACATAAAATTGTAACCGTGTGTCATTCCTAGACAATGACATCTTGGCAGAAGAGTGGCTTGTTACAAGTTATGAGACAGTAGAAGACCATTTTGCCATCTAAGGTGCATACATGGTTTCAAAAACCATAATATAGGGAAACGATATTCTAGATCAACCGAGTCAACTTGTGTCGACCATGTCAACCAACTAGGCGTAAATTTATTGAAGGAACCAACCAAGTCGACCCAACATGGGGTTTTTAAGCCCAAGATGTGTGACTTGGCTATCAACTTTTCTGCCTCCTTGCATATCTGACCTTGCTTCCTCCTCCTTGGCTTCTTGCTTCCTAATTGCTCCGCAATCTCCAGCGGTTCCTCACTTCATAGCGGTGGCATGTGCTAAGACCATGGTGTTGTGCTTGCCTTGCCTTGGTGGTGGTGAACTTCATCTTCCTACAATTCTCCTAGATCTAGTAAAATCTATTAAGATCTACAAAAGTATAATAGATTTTTCACTTAGATTGCTTTTAGAAATGCTTTTTCTTATACAACTTATTGAGAAAAGTTGACCTTTTATTAAACTGTACTTTTTGTAACTTTTATGGAGATAAAGAAAAGTTTGTTTGCTTTGTATATCTAATAAGTACTTATGAATTAATCAAAGGACCATATTACCCTCGCCATTGCCGCTAACTACCTTCCACTCGTCATTGCATCGTCGCCGTTCGTCAACATTAACTACCACATCTATCACCGACGTCGTCGGCAGCTACTATTGCCGACGTTGTCGTCGGCCACTATTACCGTTGTCGTCGTCACCGACCGCCACTGCCACCGCCGCGAATCGTCGGCTACCACCACCATTGTCATCGTTGACCACCACCACCACAGTCATCGCTAGCCACCTACGCCGCGACTATCGTTTGCCTCCACCACTATAATTAGGCCACCACCATCACCACCGCCACCGTCGTCGACCACTAGCACTGCTGCCGTCGTCGACGACTATCATCGCTATCATCGTCAATCACCACCACCATCATCTTCACCAACCACTACCATCGCCGCTTTCATCTACTACCACCACCACTGTTATCGCTGACCACCACCACCACCACCATCGCCACTGTCACTGACCACACCACTACTGCCGCAGTTAGTCGACTACCACCACCACTACCATCGTCATCCACCACAAACATTGCTATCATCGACCACCACTGTTGTCGTCCACCGCCACCACCGTCGTCGTCGACCACCACCACTACCACCATCACCTTTGTGTCTTAGTTCATATTGTAATTAAAATCAACTTATAAGGATATCATTAGAAAAAATTATAGCTAATATTCATAGCTTTCCAAAAAATTAACACCCATTAACTTTTCTAAAAACTACATTAGTAGCTTAAAATAAACTAAAAAGCTACAGACAACTTTTCTAAAAAAGCTCAATAAGCTAACTCCTTTGAAAATGCTTATTAATTATTAGATAATAAACACTTAATGCAATAAGTTGGTGTAAAAAAATGTTTTCAAACGCTACCTTAGGTTGCGTTTGAAAATACTTTTTCTTATGCAGCTTATTGAGAACAGTTAATTTTTTGTTAAACTGTACTTTTTATAACTTTTATGGAAATAAAGAAAAATTTGTTTGATTTGCATGTCTAATAAACATTTATGAGTTAATCAAAAGACTATATTACCCCTTCCATTGCCAACAATTGCCACCCACTCGTTATCGCATTGCCGTCGGCCACCACCGTCGCTATCATTGGCCACCACCACTATTACCGCCCACTCGCTGCTGTCGACCACCACTGTCTCAACCATTGGTCACCGCCACCGTCGGCCACCACCACCACCATCGTCGTTGCCTCCGGCCACCACCACTGTTGTCGCCCACTCGTCACTGCTTCACCACAATCGACCACCACTATCGTCGTCAACTACCACCATCATCGCACCGTCGTCGTTGCCTACCACATCTGCTACTGCCGCCATCGTCTACCACCATTGCCACCACTATCGTCTGCCACCACTATCGTCAACCATCGTCGCCGCTGCCAGTCGCCGACCACCACCACTGCCGCCGTCGCCGACAACCACCACCCACCTTCGCTGTCATCATCATTGCCTTAGATTGCATTTGGAAACACTTTTTCTTATGCAGCTTATTAAGGAAAGTAAGCTTTTTGTTAAGTTGTACTTTTTGTAACTTTTATGGAGGTAAAGAAAATTTTGTTTGGTTTGTATGTCCAATAAGCACTAATTAGTTAATCAAAGGACTATATTACCCTCGCCATTACCGCCAACTGTCGTCCATTCATTGCCACATCGCCATCGTCCGTCATTGTCGACCACCACCATCGCCGCCATTAACCACTACTACTGTCACTAACCACCACCGCCATCGCCTCTGGCCACTACCACTGTCGACGTCCACTCGCTGCTGTGTCGCCGCCATCAATCACCACATTGCCTGTCGCATCTGCTGCCATCGCCTGTCGCATCTGCCGCCATCGTCGTTGTCAACCACTATTGTCGTCGTTGTCGGCAGCCACTACTATTATTGCTGCCGCAATCACAAGCCACTACTGTCGATGCCGCCACTGCCGTCGCAGGCCACCACCGCCATTGTCGACCACCACCAGCACTACCGCCGCCAGCGGCCATCACCACCGTCATTGTCATTATTGCTTTAGTTCATATTATAATTAAAATCAACTTTTAAAGATATCATTGGAAAAATTATGACTAATATTCATAACTTCCCTTAAAGCTAACACTTAGCTTTTCTAAAAGCTACCTTAATAGTTTAAAATGAACTAAAAAGTTATTGACAACTTTTTGAAAAAACTCAATAAACTGACTCGTTTAGAAACGCTTATTAGACAATAAATGCTTAACATAATAAAATGGTGTAAAAGAACATTTCCAAACGCCACCTTAGATCTTAGGTTTTAATGTATCTTTTGTTTTTTTTTCAATCTTAGTTTTTCATTTTATCATAATAAATTGAAAATTTTATTAGGAAAACATAACCATTGTTGTGTTTACTTAGACTTTGATTATTTAGGTTATGATCTTAGGTTTACCATAAATAATCAATAAAATTCAAAATAATTCGAAATATTATTAAAAAATAAAATAAAAAATAATTATTTGAAAAGCATGAAAAATTGTAAAAAAGAGGAAAAATCAGGAAAAAAAGTTTAAAAAATCATAAAATTAATTTAAATACATCATTATGCTTTTTATTAAACTAATATCATTTATCTTTGGATTTTCATCCTTCATAATGTCAAATTTCTAATTTGAAAGTAGTTAAGGTCCTAATGAGGAAAAGGGAGTTTAATAAGGTCGTAACGGAAATCCTATCAACGGAGATAGATAAAAAATTCAATGCAAATATTATTACAAGAAAATATTGAGTAGGGGTGTAACAAGATTAAAACACTACCTTGTTAGTACTTAGTAGGTACTAATGTAGGTAAATATAAATCCTGTCTATTTATGGTTTCTGATCAAATGAGTGTTACTAAAAGGCACAAAAGCAACAAAAAGTAAAGAAAATACAAGAAGATAAAAAAAGTTCAACAAGATTCTATTCAATGAAGACACTCCTCATAACTTAGATGATGAGATGATTTATCTTGCAGACTATGACTTTCTTTGAGACAAAGAGATATACAAGAGAGCAATAATAGAGTTTAAAAATAAGAAACGACATAGAAAGTAAATTCATAGATTTCATAGGTTGCACAGTATCCCCTTAAAAGGGGAAGTGGCAACTCCGAATTCCAATACAACCATGAAATCAAGGATTGTACCAATTTACTAGCATATGAAAAAGCTATAATTAAAATATTGAAACCAAATATTGATGTTTAAGTACAAGCTCTTAATAAATCAAATACTTTAAGGACGAACCCCTCTCATTTGGAGAACCTTAAGACAATTTGGTCTCGTAACACAACACAATTTGGTCTCGTAACACAATGTCTCCAAGTAAAGCTTCTAATGTTATTTCTTTTATTTCATAATATTATGTAATAATATAGATACTAATTAAATATCATACTTCAGATAAATGATGGATGCATTACGAAATAATGCTCCAAATCTAAGAAAAATTATTGTAAAGTTTCTATCTCAAACAACAACATCAGGTTGTGTGAACGAAATTGGCACATATTCAATTTTATTCATCCAAAAAGAAAAAATATATTGAAACTACAAGATTGCATAACTTGGTATTTTTACATTATAACATGAGACTGAGAATAAAACATATCGAAGAGGTAGAAGATAAAAACTACTTGAACCTAATTAATCAATTATATATCTACAATAAGGATGAAGAAAGTGATACTATACTTCACTAATTGCATGAAAATGAAGAATCAGTTCTAGATGAAGGTAGACCAACCTAGAATTGTTGATGAGATAAGCGTCAATGTAGAAGAATACATGAATTCATTAAGACACCATCATGGTAAAAATCTAGGCCTAAGGAGTGATATGATGATGATGATAATGCAATACAACCATTAGATAACGATAATGGTGGTAAAGATGCAACTCCACCTGTAATTGAAAAGCCACAAGGAGAGATTCAAAGGCTACATAACCTATTTACAAGAAAGGATACTTTTACACATACTACACATAAAGGAATACAAAAGACCAGGCGAGGCTTGTCATGGGCTTAAGCTCAACCTGGCTCATATAGGTTGCAGACTGAGCTTAGATATTTTCCTGTAATACATATTCATAAAGTTAATCCAAGTAGTCTTAGATGTAAATTATTACATACTTCAACTACACGTAATGTTTTTTTGACCATTACTATACACTACTATCAATTTATCACATTTCCACTGATGTCCAACATATTTTTTAATTTTATCGGACTAAAACCGACATTTAAAACCATAATATTCTCTGGCTAGTGCATAATTTTTTTTTCTATATTTTGAAATAAAGGGTCCAATACAAAGTGTCCTAGAAAAGGTAATTATGCAGTCAATTGTCCAGTATGGCCCTTGATGAGACCATGAAATATCATGGACATAAACTGCAGGTCTGAAAGAACGAATATTCAAATAAAAATAATTCAGTAGTGGTTAATAAAAAAGCATCTAGGCAGTTAACCGAACAACTGGATGATGACGAAATCATGAAATGTTCTGTGCATATTATGAACGGCAGATCTACTCTTTGACAAGAGCATGCAATGCGCTAGTGTACAAAAGAATGTGAAAAGAAATTAGTAAGGTGAAAAGTTAGTAAATCACCTCCTCCGGTGTGATTGTGAACATCAAATTCTCAATTTTTTGAACAAACTGAAAAAACTTGTCGAATTGCTGCAAAGAAATGATAAATATGATGAGATTTGAATACCTAAAATATGCAATTTTGATGCAATCTTACGATTTCGCATTGAAATTTTTTCAAGAAACAACTAGAAAGAACTAAGATGCTTGAAAAAAAGAAAGATAAAAAAACACAACAGAAAAGGGGCAAAACAGAGAAGAATAATATGCACTTACACTGTCAATTATCACAGATATATGGCGTGAGCAAGCCTGCTCATAAGCTTCACTTGCCTGATGATAGAACTTTGCAAGTGTAGGCACAATATTAGCTAGATCATAAAGACTGCATGCAGTAGACAATTCTATTAACATACTATAAATAGCATTTTTAGTAAATAATATAGGAAGGAAAAGATAAACTAAATACAAATCTACCCAAGAGCGTGGATATCCTCGTTACCTGTTCTGAAATGATGCATAATTCTCTAAAAGTACAATATCAGGAGATCGTTGGTCACCTTGTGCAATTCTCTCCAAACTTGCAAACATTACAGTAACCTATCAAGTAGACCACACTAATAAATTATACAGTATAATAATATTATATTTTTAACATAATATTATATAATAACACTCCATTTCACAAATAGTGGATAACATGATACCAGTTGTCTTCGGTTAACTTCCATATCTATTGCAAATTTGTAATGCATTAAAATAAGTCACATTCTATTTAAAACAACATAGAATGTTACAGAGTTAAACAGAAAATTAGAAACTGTAGTATTGTAAATTTACCGTTTTTCTACTGATATTTCCACCAACATCCAATACATTTCCTATTTTTGTCCAACCAAAGTCCAACATGAAACCAACATTTAATTCTATGCTAATCACTTAATAGTAAGTGACCAATCCAACTGAATAAACCAAACTCACAACTTTTGCTTCATACTCTTACGGACAGGATAATACAAGTAACTGGCTATCATACAACTGAACTGAAGACAGATAGACTCACTATTTTTGTGTAAGCCTGATCCACCAAATCCCTGGACTGCCCTTGGATGTATTGCTCCATGCGTGTCGCAAGAGCTGCAAATCTGCATGTAACCCAAATCATCAACAAATTAGATAAAAACTGCAAAAGCTCCAAAGTAGGATACAAAAAAAATTGAAAAGTCCATAGAATAAGATACCAAGTACAATGTGGCTGATACTATGAATGTGTTTAATAAAATATTTAGCAATTCAAAAACATACAGGGAATGACTGCACTCTAGACAACTATAATATTCTGCATGTTTTACTTCAACCTCGGAGCCCACTAGGATGGTTCTCAGTTTAAAGAAAAGAAAACCTAATACTAGTTAAGAGAAAAAGAAAAAACATGTTTCCAAGGAAATATGAGGAAACCATGTAATATATGTTACACCCATGACTGCATGTTTATTCTCAACGAAACCCGGTTGTCGCTTTATGAAGAATTGAAGACAACCCCATTAAGATGACCGACAAAAAAGAATTCTTGATGTCGAGTTGGAAAACATCCCACCCACTGGGTTAAGGCCTGGGAATGCACAATACAGATAGTGACTAGTTTGAGTTTGACAATAGGATTAAAGATATCCACATAAGTGATGGCATTCAAGTTGATTGAAACCTCACCAAGTGAGAAGTCTTCGCCTCTGTCAATAGCAAAGTTATCACAGCAAGCGCCTAGGCAGCGCCCTGGTGCCCTTGCATCATAACCAGGCCAGGCATGGAGACGATTTGGCCAAAAGATGAATCCAGCAAGCAGGTGGGTGCCTGGACGGCGCCTTAGCGTCGCTTGGGAGCTTAGGTGTGAAGAACGGGTCCAGATATAGATCTAGATCCGTGTAGGGTTTATCATCAACTATACCTTTAAAAATAAATTAACAGTCATCTTCTTCCTTATTTCTTCGACTGTCTCTTGACGGAACCCAAAACCCAAAGTCCTCTTCTGTTGATCTCGACTACATTCTCCGACATAGACGGCGGTAGAAATTCCCAACAAAACTTCTGACAATGAAAAGTGTACTCTAACATCCTTCCATCTGTTCCAATGGCACCCATCATCACGATTTTCCTTTAACAACGATTCCGACGACGTTTTCGGGCGTAGACGGCCACGAAAACTCTCGATGAGACCCGTACTCTCATCTCCTTCCTCTAACAACGCCAACGAGTCTCGACGATGCCCATGTTATTATGATTCAAGCATTAACTATTTGACTTATTCTTGTTGTTAAGATTTTATTTTACTACCATGAATGTTATTGTTATTCATTTATTTGTTAATTTTAGAAAGTGACATGTCAATTCATTAATGTATTATACTATTATTGAAATATAAATTACTTAATTTATAAGATAATACCATACTACCTGGAAACCACTTAGGCACTTAGGCACCTAAGGTGCCATGACACACCGCCATGACGCCATGATAACTTTGATCGATAGTACCATCAGATTATTACTTGAACATCCACTTACATCCAAAGACATTTATTAGAGAAGGAGCAGGTTCAAGAGTTATAGTTCCATTGTTCATCAGTGGAAGATTCTCCTCACTTGTCACTTATCTCTATCATGGTGTCAAATTTCGATCTGTGTCGGCGAAATTTCGCCGACACGTATCGGAAGGTGAAAGTAGCGAAACGACAATGATAGGTATGTCGCGACTTACCTTATGTCAAACGATATTTCGGTAGATGTCGGTCGCGACTTACCTTATGTCAGACGATATTTCGGTAGATGTCGGTCGCGGTTTACCTGATGTCAGACGATATTTTGGTGGATTTCGGTAGATACTTGCTCTTTTTTTACACAAATCCTCACGTATCTCCCGACACGCCTCCCCCGCAACACGACACCAGACACGACTTTAAATGCCACGGGATTCTTTTGTCCACCAACATCCCAACAGCGCCTTCTCCCATTTTCTTTCACGCTCCGTCGACGTCCAGCACCGTCGTTCACAAGCTTCTCCCACTGTGGGAGTCCCGCAGTCCAGTGTCGGCCGTCGTCCAAACTCCAACGTCATCCGCCGTCCGTCAGCGTCTTCCAACGTCGTCCGCCGTCCGCCGTCCGCCATCCATCCAGCACCTTCTCCGGTACTCGCGTTCGCCGTCCGACTCCCTGCATCGTCGTCGGCTCCGATCTCCAAGGCCAACCAGGTTCGTCGTCACCTCCCCCTTTTTTTTTTGGGAATCTTCGACTGTAAGATACGGGACATATCAAATATGAGCTAAGAGTTAAAAATCAGGGGGCTAAGAGTTAAAAATCAGGCCCGTTAATACCAAGTTAAAAATCTTAATTAAAATAGATGATAAATATAAGGGATCATTTTTTTTATTAAAAATGAATTGAACAGTATTTCTATCCTTTTTTTTCTTTAACTCCTATCATCTAACCTTTATATTTTGTTTTAAAGTTTGTATCCAATGCCTTATTTTTTTCTTATGTAAAAGAGACGGTGTCCAATGCTTTATCTTATGCTTATTTATTTTTTAAGTCTTTTCTTGCAAAAGTGATTTTACTGTCTTTCAAGTTCCAACAAGTTAAAAATATATATGATGCATTAACAATAGCCATCATTTTCTCCATTTTTTTTTAGCCTTTGTCTTGGAGTAAATATTTTCTTTTATTTAAGAAATTCTCATATATTTTTTTGTAAGTAATTAAAAAATAAATATTTAACCTAATAATATTTCAATTCATTACATAAATAATAGATCTAACATAATAATTTTATAAAATCAGTAAATTTTTATAATTTTTTTAAAAATAAGAATATTTCATAATTTATTTAAAAATCAGGAAAATTTAAAAAACATCAAGAATGATTGTAAAAATTAGGAGTAATTATACTTGGTGTATTTCTATTTGTTAGATCTTAGGTTTTTGCATATAATTTCGTGGCATTTTGCATGATTTGTAATTTGGAAAACTTTTGTAATTTCATTTGTTGATTTAATTTTATTATCTTTAATTAATACTTATCTCATACTTAATATTACTATTTTAGTATTGTTGTACCACTTTCATGTTATACTACAGCAACAAAATTATATTGTTTAAAACAACTCTCATTTAAATCCCATTTTTTTAAGTTCACATGCAATCTTAGATATAAAATATAAACTTAAATTTTAGTTAGATCTACCATAATATTGCATAAGTCTCAGGTTTTTTTCAAGTTTATTTTATTATTTTGAATCTTAATGTTAATAATTTAATATATAATTATATAAATTAGTAATTCATTCTAATTATTTAAAAAATCAAAATATTTCATAATTAATTAAAAAATCAAGAAAATATGAAACAAAATCAAGAATAATTGTAGAAATCACTATAACATGTAAAAAAATCAGAAAATATTTGAATACATTATTTCATTAAATTAATGACAATTACCATTTGTTTTCAGCATTCATAATGTCAAATTCATCAAAATCTGAAAGTAGTGGAGGTCGTAATGATGTTAGGGCAGCTAAATCAGAGGATCCAGGTTGGTTGCATGGATATCCTATTGATAATGATAGACAAAAAACACAATGTAAATATTGTGACAAGCAAATGAAGAGTGGAAGAATAACAAGATTAAAACACCTTGCTGCTAGATATAGTAATGTAACTAAGTGTAAATCGTGTCCATCTATAGTTTCTGCTCAAATGAGAGAACTATTAAATGACATTAAAGCAAAGAAAAGTGACAAAAAGAGAAGAGAAGAAAGATTCAACAAGATTCTCTTCAATGAAGATACTTCTGGTGCTATTCCCAAATCGGATTCAGATGATGATATGATTTATCCTGTAGATTGTAACACTTTAGAGGAAAGAGAAATATTTAGAAGATCAGTAATAGAGTCTAAAAATGAAGAATGACATAGAGAGCAAATTGAAAGATTTCATAGGACAGGTAGTATCCGAACTTATAAGGGAAGTGGCGATGGTAGTGGCAGTGGTACGACACAAAAGGATAAAGGTAAAGACATTTCTGGAATGTTCAGAACATATAGTCAAAGATACGACAATCCAGATGTAGCTACAGTTAGAAAAGAAACCTCAAAACAGAAAACAATCAAAGACATGTTTGGAAATACCAGAGAAAAAGTTGGTGAAGCTGTAGCAAAATATATGTTCTTCAATGTTGTCCCTGCAAAAACAGCTAAGGGACCATATCTACAACATATGCTTGATGTTGCAGCAAAAGAAGGTACAGAAGTAAAAACACCAACTGAGTATGAGATCATAAACAAGTACCTTAAAGTAGAGAAGGAAGAATTAGAAACTTACATTAATGACTTGAAACGGCAATGGCCAGTTTATGGAGTAACTATCATGTGTGATGGTTGGACAAGTACCACATGGAAACAAATCATCAACTTCATAGTTTATTGTGATAATCGTACAATTTTGTTGAAGTTTATTGATGCTTCTGATGTTGTCAGATATTACAAGTACATATACAAGCAAATCGAAGAAATCATTCAACAAGTGGGAGTAACAAATGTGGTGCAGATTGTAACTGATAATGGAAATAACTTTAAAAAGACTGGCTCCAGAATTATGAGAAAGTATAACATATATTGGACACCATGTACAGCTTATTGTATTGATTTAATACTTAAAGACTTTAGGAAGACGAAGTTGGTAGAAAAGACAGTGAGAGATGCAAATGTTGTAACAAATTTCATTTACAACCACTCTTTTTTACTTGCTTTAATGAGGTCACTCGAGTGTTGTGGTAGTGATTTGATTCGTCCAGGAGTCACCAGATTTGCAACAAATTATATTGCTCTCCAAAGTATGATTGATCGAAGAAATGGACTGAAGTATATGTTCAGTTCACCACAATGGTACAAATACCACGAGAGTGAAAGTCCAATTGGTAGAAGAGTAAATTCAATTATAAATAATGTACATTTTTGAGAGAATTGTCGAAAAGTTGTACATATTATGGCAACAGTTTCAAAGATCTTTCGATTGGTGGATGGTGATAAGAAGTCTACCATGGATTTCTTATATGAGACAATGAGATTGATGAAGGATGCTGTGGCTGATGCAGCATACAGATCATCTAAGACATATCTCAAAATTATAGATGATAGATGGTCTAACATGCTTCTTCATCCTCTACATAAAGCTGATAAGCATTTTAACATGAACATTCATAATTTTCATCATTATATTTCATTTATTACAAAATTATTTGCTAAATAAGTTTTTTTTGTTAATGTA
>JAMKQA010089866.1:0-18444 GCA_024699735.1 Posidonia australis
CCCCCCCCGCGAGGCTCCCCGACTGTTGAGCACTTAGCCAAGACATCTTGGTGGCTCCCCTTCCTCCCCTTCGGCACTCTCATCGTTGCTGAACTGTGCCTTGGGCCGTGGCCTCCTCGTGGGGTCGTCTAAAGCTCTACCAGCCATGATGTCAGTGACGGTGGTGGGCGGAGGACTCCGACTTTTCTCCCGTTTTGCTGTCGCTTCTCGTATGGCCTTTGGACTCTTCCCAAGCTCCTTAGCCATCCTTTAGCCTGGACTCCAACTCCAGCCACCATCATGGCTGTAGAAGGTAGTGAAGGTCGATGGAAGGAGGGGGAGATGGAGGAAGGGACCTTGGTGCTTCTCATGTGTTTTTCTTGGTGCTTTTCCCTTGTCATGTCATCCCTTTAGTTTCTCGAATGATAGATTCGTCTTGGTAATGCATGCTTTGCATGGGGAGAGGTGATGAAGGAGGAACGTTTGGACTCTGTTCTAGGAGCGTGCCTTAATAGCACATCCTAGATGCATGTGTGCATTAGGGACGCCATAGTGCTAGACCCGACCAAGCCTCAGCCTTATGTCCTTTCGCATGAGTTTTCCTACGTGTTTGGCTCCAGGTGCATGATTTGGTTTTCCCCACTCATTTATTTTCTTTTCCTTGCCTACATTTTCTCTTTTAAAGTGGCTTTATTCTAGATTTTTGGCCTTGCATGATTCCACCCTCCATCCATGTTACCCACCATCTCCTAGTTATCATGTCATGGCCTTGGATGTGTGTGCTGTTGGCTGTGATAGCCAGTTACTTGGATATGCTCTGGGGCATGTTCTAGACACGCGTACCACTTGTGTGTCCATGATGCATGGTTAACCCAAGGATAAAACCCGATCTAGCTTAGCCTCCAAACTTATCCCACTCCAATCCTTTACATTGTTTTATGTTCCCCATCACGAGTATGCACACTTGATTTATTGCATTGCATTCCATGTTATCTTATTTTAATCATTCATCATCTATACATTAGCCACATATTAATCGATGTCTAAACGCCCACATAGCCATGCATGCGAGTGATAAGTTCAAGAAAGACTGACCCGTCGAGTGTGTGGGAGTGCCTAACATTGTCCCTGCACGTAATAGGAGTCCTTACCCTTTTTTTGGTTCGCAATGATCCATATGCTGCGTCCATTTGGCACAAAGTCACTCTCATCTTGCATTCGATTTTAATTTTGATTTTTGATATAGTTTTCCTCGTCTTTTCATTTTTAATAGAGTAAGTAGCGACTCCTTGTTCTTATCTTTATTCCGCTTGGCTTCTTTTCGATGTTTTCAAGTCATTTTTCCTTGTTATTAGACTCATCGGATTTGTCGTGACCTTACCAGTCTTCATGTGGTTCTGATAGTATTGGAGTGTGGTTTTCCTTACCGGCATGGTCACAGTGCCATGCTGCTAGTTACCTTTGGGATGTTTGTGGTTTGATGAAGTATTGGGAGATATTTTTACATATTAGAGAGGTAGGGTTGTGATTTTGCCAAAGATTAGGAGCCATTTGGGGCTCTTGCAAAAGTTGGGGGCTTTTTTGTAACTTTGTTGGGCATTGTGATTCGATGGATGCGCACGGCATTCATGATCAAATCAAGTGCTCAGAAGGCAAATTTGCACTTCTAAAGGGTGTAACTGAAGTTCTGTCCAATGCATAGGGCAAATGGAGCCTTATGTTAAAGCTAGGGGTTTATATGCAATTTTTACGATAATAATGAAATATTTCGCAATATAGCCACTCAGGGTGATTATAGACGATATTATCTAGTACATGGCTCTACCAAGAACTTTGCCTAGACACTGTAAGGGGTACTGATGCAAATTTATGAGTGTTCGAGGCTAAACTGCAATTTTGCCAGACAATCTATGCTTTAGCCCATATTTTGCCAGACAATCTATGCATTCTACGTTTTTAGAATGCATGGAGAACTTTATTTTTTTTAAAAACCTGATGAGCCCCACTAGATGGCTGTTATAACCGCTGCATCTGATGTTCCATGTTACACGTACGACCAAGATTTTTATCATTTTTCTTCAATTCTTTAAAGGAGCATTAAAATTTTGAAAGACTTAGACCAACACCCCCCTTTACGCAGGCCATCTTCTTCCTCTTTACTGCGCGAGTCTCTTCCTCTCCTCCACCCTTCCTTTTCCACTTCTGATGGCAGTTGGGGCTTGTTGTTTCCAATGGTGTAGACCGGTAAGGGGAGCTAGCGGTGGCGAGCAATGGGTCGTCCGCGGCGGTTGGACTCGAGGCTTGCATCGACGGAGAGAGGCATCGGTAGTGGTGAGGATTACAGACTTCATCATGGTGAGTCTCTTCCCTCCTCCTGTTATTCTGTTGTGTTCCTTTTCCTCTTTTCCTATTTTGTTTGGGTGCTCTAGGAAAGCCTTGTCCATCGGCAGCTAGCTCGGGGAAGTTGTCGGCTGGTGATGCAGGGGAGTGCCATGGGAAACCCTCGTCTAATGATGGCTTGCCGGGTTCGTCAGTGTTGGGTAGGGCTTTGGTCTGGTTGTGGGTGACAATAGGGTGGTTTGCGGGGGGTGAGGACAGCCGACAAGGTCTGTGGGTTGGGTTTGATAGTGGTGAGGGGCATGCTAGCTGACAATTGTAGGCGAGTGTCGTTTGGCGTGGTGGCTCGGCGGTGTGTCAGCGATTGTGACACGGGGCATGGTTGGCCTGTGGGTTGTGGGTGGGCTTGAGTGGCGCTAGGTTTCGGGGCATGGTTGGCTCACCGATGGTGGTGGATGGCGTGGGTGATAGTTGATAGTGTTGGGATCGGCGAGTTGCGAGCTCTGTTGGCCTGCCGGTGACACTGGGGCATCGGGATGTAGGGGCATCGACGGGATGTAGGGGCATTAGTTCTAGAGGTGACGGCTTTGATAGGGCTTCGGTGACTGTAAGGATTGGGTAAGGTAGGATAGGGTATGGCTGACCCCTCCACCCTCGACGTGGTGTTCCGTCGGCACTTTGCTAGAGCACAGGGATAACCTGAACTGCCTCCTCATTGTCCAGCTGCACCGGTTGACATTTTCAATGAATGTTTGCATATCACCGTAATATTGTTTGCTTGTTTATAGATTGTGATGCCATGACTTAGATATTTTGCATAATTTTAACTTTCCTGTAACACCCCTGTTACATTTCACTATTGTGCTTTAATTCCTGCCTTTTGCGGAAGACTCGCCACAGCCCCAGTATTTTGACTATCTTTCACCAAGTTACCTATCTTTTCATTTACATGGATATTGTTCTGATAATCTGTTCAATATTCAGACTTGATGTTTCAATGCCATTTACCATTGTAGTATCGGTAGTATCGGTTTATCCATGCTTGAATGCCGATCTCTGAACTGTTACCTTTGTTTATTTGTAGTTTGATCCAGAGTTCATTGGTATGGGCTCCCAGGCAAGCATGGGTGCCTCTAGCTCGCAGAATTGGAGCTAGGGCATTGGTTTAAGCGTCTCTGGTTCGCGGGCCTCCCGAGGATCTGTTCGTAGTGTCGAGTTGGTCGCTCCTGAGGAGGTATATCCAGACTAATCCTTATTGCTTTGTTTGCATTTTTATGTAACTTTTGAAGCTATACTGGCATCAATGCTTTGTAGGAGGTTGGGAACTTTGCAGGGCAGCTGCTCAATACTACTTTGAGGTAGTTGATTTCTTGCAGCAAAAATTGATTTACTAATTCACATAGTATCATTGATCATACTTTACTATTTTTGCCAAGTGGGCAATATCGAGATGGTGATGCGATGCCGTTGGGCACCCGCTCACACACTTTGAGCACTTGTTGAGGTTTCTTAAGGATTTTCTATTGCATCAGAGCCCATTTGAGAGCTTGTTGCACATCCCAGCCATACACAGGCACTACCAGTACTTCAATGCTTTGGTGAAGCACTAGAGATACGAGACTCACACAATCCACTTGTTGTTTAGGGAGATGACGCTACTCCTGGAGCACTAGGCACTATTGACCGGTCTAAGCTTCGACGGGGAGTCAGTTGTCGAGAAGACCACATAGGGCTTCTCGAAGGTCTCAGGACTACTGGTCCGAGAACCGCCCACTTGACCCAATCAGCCTACTACTTCCAATTGTCTGGCTGCGAGAGTGTGACAAGTTTTGGCTAGATCCAGCTCTTGGTTCGAGGGATGTCAAGTTCATCATGTGCCATTTCTTGTTGGAGCTGCTCAGTTTGATTTTATACAATACCTTCAGCAATTTGTGTGTCGGTAGAGTGGTTGATTATATTGCTGACCTTGACTAACTTAGCTGATATGACTAGGGTGGCGTGAGATACACCTACCTCCTTTGTGGGCTAGATGATGTGGTCTGGAAGGGCCAGTGCTCCTACGTCAAACTATACCCTCTCCCGACGGTAAGTATTGCAATTGTGTTCCATGTTGTGTTTTTCTTTAATCAATTGCACTTTACTGACTTGTTGAATTGTGCTTTTGCACTATTGGTGGATGGAACATGTCGAGCAGGGTCACTACATCTTCCACCTCTGTCTCAAGTTGCTGCCTTTTCCATGACAGTGGTGTGACTCTAACCATTGGGCTACCTCAGGAGTGTACAGCTATGAGGCATATCACTATCTATTGGATTTATTGAGTATTCATGATGTAAGCTTGTTAGAATTTCTTTCTCCTTGTATTTACAGAATATGTCATGTAAATACAGTGCTTAAATGCTTAGATTGCTGCTTCTTTTTTCATGTTAAGCTATGACCATTTTTGCGTTATGAGGGGGTTGATTGGGCACCCCTGACTTCTGCTCGAGTGTTGCGGAGGCAAATGAAGTATTACTGCCTCAAAGGATTCGCTTACTACCTTCCAGGCCATGTTCGCCATCAGTTTGCAAATGAATTCTGCATCCCGATTGTGCCTCCCGAGGATATGGTGTCTCGGGCTTCTTCTCGTGCAACGGCTCAACCATTGCTATCATAGCACTTGTCCAGAGGAGTGGGTACACCGTTCGCCTTGCTAGTTAGGAGGAGTACCTCTGTTGGTTCGAGCGTGTGGGGATGCCACACCTCTTCGAGGAAGAACTTCAAGAGCAGCAGTGGGAGATGTGGTTCTCCAAGGATTAGGCTTAGGTAAACTACTGTTCTAACGTGATAAACTTGCTTTTAATCAGATATGCTATGCTCTAACATATCTACATATGCTTGTTGCAGGTATTTGAGGACAGGTTGGTAGATTTTTATGATCAGATGCGGCGAGTTCAGGTAAAATAATCTACCCTGCTTAAAATAGATCAAAACTGTTCTTCTAAATTTTGTATAATATTGCTTAGATGCTTTCCTTTGTTTCTCTAGAATAAGCTCAATGGCAGGCATTCCGTTAAGTATTTCATTTTATAAGCACTTTATTTTGTTGATTAGCTGCTTGTAGTCTTAAACCACTTTGGCTCGTGGGAGTCTACACTAACTTGTTTTGCATTTTCAAGGTGAGGGTCTTGAGGTGGAGGTGAACACTAGGAGCAGCGGGGAGTTCAACCTTAAGCTCGAGGAGGAGGATGTGTCTAGTGGTAAGGATGCAACTAGTGCCTCCAGTTCTGCTTTGGGTCCCTCGTGTGGCCGAGCCATTACAGCTAGGACTGCCCCACGACTCCATCGCAAAGCTGATCGCTTGACTACCTATGCTTCATAGAGGGGAGCTGCTGATGTAAACGTGGAGCTTGGCCTAGGAGAAGACTAGCTTGTGCTGATCACAGTTGTTGTTTCTCTTTAGCTCTTGTCTGGCAAAACTGTAGTGATTTAATGCTTTTGTAAAAACAATGTATTGACATTATAATTGTATTAGAATAGCCACTTTATTTATGCAAATCTCTCTAATTCACTGTATGTGTGGTGTGTTGATACTTGTTTTTGTATGTCCTGATTTCCTATTTGCAAGCTCTTTCCAAACTTGTGCCAGTTAGGCGGGCAATAAATCTGAAAATGATTTTTGTGAACATCCTTGTAAATTCTACGGTAGCTACCCATGGTACCTGTCCACGGGGCTTAATGATGGACTTCCACGTGGTTGTCCCCCACTACTCTAGCGTCCCTGACCACTTGAGCTACCATATGATAGAGGTATTTTGACCCAACTGCTCCTCTGCTTGGTCATTACCCTACATTCTTGGGCCTCTTCACATCGCCATGCTTTCTCCTTCAACCTCCATGGTGTGAGGCGACGCTAGCCAAGCCCTAAGACACGAGATCCTCCACCATCCATGATGGTAAGTGGCTGCTCTTGCTCCCTATGTGCTGTGGCTTCTTCATGGTTTTATCGGCTCAGTTCTGAGTTACTTCAGTGTGCAAGCCACAGGTTAATCACCATTTTCTCTTCTTGTAGTTCTCTTTGGGTAGAGATACCCAACAATGGTCACACCCTTTCACTGTTCTGATGGATTTCGCTCTTGGATTGGTGATCTGACCACCAGAGATCGAGAGAGACTTCACCTTTGGGGCCTCTCCACGAAGCTCCCAAGCATTGCCAATGTGGAGATGAGTAGATAGCTCCTATGTGTCATTGCTCGCTTCTGGAAACTGGCCCATCATGTGTTTTACTTTGGGCAACTAGAGTTGACTCCCTCATTGGAGAAAGTGTGGTAAATCTATGGCTTGTCAAGGCTTCTCGGACCCACCATATTTATAAAGTGCGAAGGATATGTGTCCGTTCTAAGCCAACTGACGGGCCTCTCCATTATCGACTATAGGCCTCATCTGATCTGTACCTGTAACCATGTCGGTGACCACTTTGTGCGAGGCACGAAGGGTCGAACACATGAGATTGAGCAAAGTCACAGGGAAAAACCAAGGCGAAGAAAAGCTATAAAAATGACAAAAAAATTAGAGTTACCACTTAATTTACTTAAAAAAATGGGAGACAAGGAAAATTGTAAAAAAGTAATAAAAATAATGAAAACAATGCTAATATGACTTGATCTGTGCTAGGGGAAAGGTTATTGCATGTCAGAGAATAGGGTAAGGATTTTTGTTACTCACGGAGAAGGTTTTCGATACTCCATGCGCCTGACAAGTCGATCTCCCGTGTGCCTAACAAGTCGATCTTTTATTACTTTCACTCACTTATATGGCTATGTTGGCATAAAGATACTGTTACTGTACGCCTAAGAGTGATACGTAATGCTATATCAATGGATGCCTATGCCTAAAGTCATGTAAATAAAGTAGGTTGTGGGATATGACCAATTGCTCAGCCACACTACTTAGACTCTGAATCAAGTATCGATACAAAGAAATTGCGCCGATAGAGCCCAATAGAGTGATTGATTCACAAAAGAATGAGTAGTAAACATCCTCACTTTATAGAGTGCAAAACTAATGCTAACATAGATACATGATGCTAAAAACTATGCAAAAGCAAGTGCAATATATCTAGAAAGCAAGATCAAGAACAAGAATAAAAAACATCTAGGAAAACACACAAAACAAAGTGCCAAAGTCATTGGTTCATCTTGTAACAAGGTAGGTGTGCTAGGAAGGTGCGCTAGGATGGTGCTCTACCTTGGTGCTCCAACTTTGTGCTTCAACTTGGTGTGCCGCAGGCTCTTTGTTTCAGACTACAACCTTGAATGCGATGTTGGCAGGAGTTAATCCATTTGATTATGCAATTAGGCTATGACAGAGCATACATGAATGCATGGGAGCACTCCTAAGGATCAAAGTCAAATCTAGGAAGCTCAAACACCTCTCTCCACCCCCTACATCTGTTGTTGGGTTCAACCAACTCTTTCACGACCATGGGGAAGGAGAAGGTGATGGGGCAATGCTGGGAGGAACCAGTGCAAGCGAGATCGACGTTCCCCATTCCATTCCATTGTGGCTCTTGGCTACTTCACTGTCGGTGAGACGGTTAGCCTAAGGAGGTATATTCCTCAACTATGAGCATGCGTCAAGCATGGGGAAGGATTAAGAATGAGGAGCATGGGCCAAGATGGGCTGCTATCCATGCTCAAGGGTCGTCGGCCTCACATGGACAACCTTGAACCCATTACCCCAACTTGCTAGAAAAATCCCACTGCAACTCATTACTACAGGGGGTGTGCTGGGAGTACGCATTGCTCCCACAAGCTAGGGATACACGCAAAAAACACGCACCAGTCCCCCACACCCCCAGTGCTACTGCTACCCATAGTGCAAGCTAGGCTTGCCACTGCTTGAAACCAAAACCAAGGAAAAACATGATCCATGGTATGATTCACTCATTCATACATCAATCCCACACAATCAAATCCATGCATCCAAATCCTTATTCAACTACAATATTACAATCCACAAGAATTGGGTTCTCATACGAACCTAGCAACGGCTAGTTACCGTAATAGAAGATTCCCACTTAGAATCCTAGTACAATCACAACAATAGGAATCATATTAACAAGATAAAGAGGACATCAGGTAGGTGCATATGTCCACCAACGTTGACTCCTGCACTTGCTCAATCACAGCAACAACAAAGAAGAGTGGCGACAATAGAAACAAGCCAACGATCAAGATGGCGACTTGGTGACAATGGTAGTGGCAACTAGGCTACATCAATGACGAACCATAGCTCAAGGTGGCTGCAACAATAATAGTAGCAGCACGATAACAATGACTATAGGGACAATGGTGAGTGTTGACAACGATCAACGACACAAACGGCAACACCAATTCTCCCACTTGAGCTCCCAGTTATCTCTCTCTTCCTCTCCTTCGTCTCTTAGTCCTCCTCCTTCTTCTTCTTCTCAATCTTCTCGAACTATCTTAGTGCTAAAAGAAGCCTGATATCCCAACTGATCATCAAATCTAACTAAATGGAAACTCAAATCTAGACTCAAAATCGGCAAAATTTGCCCACAATACATGCTTTATCTATACAAACCAGGAGTGTTACATCCTACCCCCTTAAAAGAATTTCGTCCCCAAAATTCCATCTTCAGGTGAGCTAGTAAGGGTACTATGAATGGATGTCCACCTTGCACTCTCAAGTGGTCTCCTTAAGCCTTGGTGGTGCCACAGCACAAACACAAGCAGTTTTACCTTGGTTTTGCCAAAATTTGCTCCTCTTGATTAAGGATCTAGACGATATCCTCGATGAAATATAGATCTCCCTGAAGCACCTCTTTGGCTGTGCCAAAATCTCCTGTAACACATTAGCTAGACATTACCTCAGCATAACTCCCTCTATCAATCCCAAGGATCAACAAAAACCTGAAGCTCTTCCCTAAAAGTAGTGTCGCTTGAGTTTTAGTGCAAACACTACAATAGCCATCTCAAAATTCTAAGTCAGGTAGTTCTCTTTTGTGATTCTTTAACTAATGAGAAGCACAATCCACAGCATTGCTATACAGCACAAGGTCATGACCTAACCTAGATCCATAATTCATTACTATCCACAAAAGAAATCACTACTTCTAGAAAGCATGGCGAACACAGGAGCTAAAATCAACCGTGCCATTTGCTTATAGATGCTCTTTCCACAATCATAGCCCCACACAAACTAACCTCCTTCCCAACCATTCCCGTCCATGGTGCCACTATCTTGGAGATACCTCTATCGAATCCCAAAGGATAGCTCACCAAGGCCTAGAGACAAGGGACCTCAGGGATTGCTTGGATCACACCAAGTTTGTCATTTGATGGCTCTACCAAAAAGAGATGGAAAGCCAACCTCTCTAGCTTAATCCCAGTCTCTACTATAGACGACACCAAAAGAAAAAAAGGGGGGAAATCTCCACCAGTCGAATAGCACTAAGCCATCTGACCCACCACTGAAGCAAAAGCCAATCAAAACAACCAAAACTGCCAAGAGCAAGCAAAATATTGGGCCACATCACTTAACAGACTAGGCCCCATACAAACAACATCAACTCGCACCACCAATGTGTAGCACCAATGTGCAACACTAGCGCACAACACCCCTAAAAATACTCTATCCTCATTCAGAGCATATGAAGCACACCACACATTTGGGAAGCCACATGCCCCACCCAAATGCAAAAACTAGAGGATGAAATGTAGAGCATCCTCCACGCAAACACCAAACTCAAACCAGAAAATAAAAGATAACAAACAACAACCATGGCGAGTGACACTGGAGGCAACCACCTACTGCACCTTCCCCTCCACCATGACATCACAAGATAGCCCAGCTCCAGGGGGTAGTGACCGAAAAAAAGCACATCCTCTAGTTGACTAACATGGTGTGTCTCCAACACTCTTAGGAGAATCAGGTTGTTCCTTCATGAACTCTCTACCTTCCTGCAACCATGCCACACCAAGTAGGCTAGTGCTCACTGCAAACACACACCACTCTTGGTGACCTAGCTCACTTATCTAGATAGACAGCAAGGTCTCCTACCCTACATACCCACACCGAATCCCACCTAGCTAGAGCTATCATCTTGCCCTCCCACAATATGATCCCTATTGCTCGCAATGTTGCCAAACCGCACCAACCTCTCTTATCCACACTCCTTGGAGTCGAAGACCTCAAGCGAACCACTCTGGATTAGCAAATGTTGTCTCAAACTTTGCCACTGACTTGTTCCATCAAGGAGGCTCCATCAGGCTGACGTTCTAGAATTCCAACCACCGAAAGCATTCTACCATGATTCAATGTCTTGTTCAACTGATTAGCAAATCATCACACCTAATACTCCTATAGGTATTTTTGGCTCAAGCCTTGATGATGTTGGAGTTGTAACTAGAACCTTTCTCCCAAGACAATGTGGCTAAGGGACATAACTTCACTTAACCAAAACTCACATTCGGAGAGCGTTGCATATAATTGATGCTACCTCAGATGCCTCTGGTTAGTTCGCACATCTGGAGAGTAAATCAACACATTATCCACAATTACTACTATGAACTGATCCAAGTATGGTTTAAGCACTCTATTCATCAGGTCCATATATGTGGTTGGTGCATTTGCCAATCTAAATGGCATTGCCAAGAGCTCATAATGACTGTATCAAGTCAAAAATGCCATCTTATGGACATCTGACTCCCAGATCCTCAATTAGTGATAATCTAACCTCAAGTCGGTCTTTGAAAAGACTGAAGCTAATTGTATCTGGTCAAGCATGTCATCTACTCTAGATAAAAGATTATTGTTCTTTACTATGATCTGGTTCAACATTCGATAACTTACGCATAGTCAAAATGAGCCATCCTTCTCCTAACAAAGAAAACAATCGCACCCTAAGGTGACACACTTGGCCTGATAATCCATTGTCCAGCTACTCGTACAACAACTTCCTGAGTTCTCATAACTCTAAATGTACCAATCTGTAAGGAGGCTTTGAAATAGGACCTAACTTTGGCACTACATCAATCAGGAACTCAATCTCCTTATGTGGCGATACTCTAGGTAATTCTTCCGAGGATACATTTGGGTACTCATAAACAACTGAAATATTATGTATTCCTAGTGTTGGCGAGGATGTAACAACAACACTAGCCAAGTACCCCACACAACCGCTTGTCAGAGAGCAATAAGCTTTCATTGCAAAAATCACAAACTTTGGCTTACCCAGTCTCGTTCCCTACACAAAGCATAGACCTTGCCCTGAGCACTTCACTAGTACCCTCTCTTAGCATAGTTGATCATTGCTAAGTGTTGTATCAGCCAATTTGTGTATGGTATGATGGCATAAAGAATAAGGTTGAAATTCCTATCACCCAACCTCAAACCAGCTGACTATAGGTATCTCCCTGCTAGATCGTGCTCCCCTAGTGGAGTAACCACATTGAGATGAAAAGCCAATCTAGCTGACCCATCTCCAATCTCTACTACTATAGACACCCCAATTTCGTAGCCACCTATCGACGAACTCTTCTAGAAGAGCTTGCTCTTGTTGCAACAAGACATTTTCCAGCACCAAAACCCATTTAACACCCCAAACTAGCCCAAGACCCTAAACCTTAGCAAAACCACTAGTCCTTGGAGCCCAAGCCCTTTCAGTGGTTTAATTTGTCCATCCAGTAGGCCCAACAAGCGCGAGCCACTAGCGCAGATTGGTACTACGACTATCAAGCATGGATAGCTAACATAGGTGGCCAATGCAACTTGTTGGCACGCAACCTGAGTCAGTAGCAGAATTGCAGAGGAATTGGTTGATCTTTTTACATTTTGACCATCAAATTCTCGCTTCCTATTGGCTTGCATGGATCTAGGCGTATCCCTTGACATTATTGGACCATCATACCCCTCAACTTAGTCCTAAACCCAATCCAATCCGCTTGTTTTAATCTAAACCCTTTATTCATATTCTTGTTTAAAACCAACGACTCCCTTACAACGTCCATTCCTATTTAACCACTCCTACGTTGCCATTGACGAGGCTACCAGTTCCCAAGCCACCCATTGCCGATGAAAGGCCTCCCACTGTGTGATAGCCTCCTCGACGCTGGCCACCGCATTCATAGCAACTTTGACCACCACACCACCTCCCTTGCACTACCCAAGCCATAGCCATCACTGCATAACCTAACCACCCATTGCACAGCCTTTTCCTACCACACTTGAGCATCCACAACACCATCGTAGTCCAGCCTCCTTGCCTCCATTGCCATCCAGCATCGTCGAGACCAAAACAAAGTCTTCACAAGCCACATGTCGAAAGGACAACCCACATTTTCTCACAAGTGAGTATCCTCCTTGTAGTGTGTTCTTGTGTATTCCATCTTGTTTCACTATTTCATCGATGTTTCATTACATGCTTTTCATTTGAATTCTCTGTGTTTTCTGTCTTCCATGCATCTCATGGCCGCCAGTGATGGGTTCGTTGCCTGTGCTAGGACATTGGCCCATGAGCACGAGGTGACCCATCCAAGCATGCCTCTCCCTTCCCCTCTTTCCATCGAGATGTTCCAAAGAGTTCCCCAATGGTCACGACCTCTTCCATGATTGGTCAAGCATGAGAGTTCCAACGTGGCTCAATGAGGACAGGGAGGGGCTGTATTGTTTTCATCCTCATCCGTATTGCACTTGCTTCCTTCCTCTCACTTCCTCCACCCTTCGACGATGCTTGAGTGGCCCCCTAGAGCTTGCAGCCTAAGTTCACGATTGTAGGCACCAACGGAACCCAATAGTGAGTGAGGAAGGCAGGGAGAAGCATCCATGCATCCATGATTCACATTTAATCTCTAGATGTGTTACTTGTTGCTTGTACATGCTCCCCACACATTGCATTACATGTTTTTATCGTTTGCATCCCATTTTGGTGCAATGATAGAGCTTGTAGTCTACTCTGTATAGCTTCTAGCGTGGGCCAATAGCACGGCCAACTAGTGTGGATTGCAACCACAAGTCACCAACATGGCTAGCCAGTGTAGATGGCTAGTGTGGATTGCCAAAATCCATAGCAGCAACACAGCTGAGCACACCTCGCATGCATTTTGATCTTCTGGCATTTTGATATGTTTTCTCGCATGTTTCAGCTACAACCATGCATGGCTTTCGGCATCACATGATTTTATGCATGTTTTGGCATTTGGCATTCATCTATTAGAACAATGATGCTTACTATATGGAGTTATATGAACTAGGCACAATGATCTAGCATACTTCCCTAATGGATTGTACTGATGTAATTCCTATGTGCGAGCACCTTGGTTCAAAACACGTATAGCGTGGTTGAGCATTAGATTGTATGATTTTCCACCTCGCATGTTTTATTTGCATTGGCATGGCATCGAGCATCCATCTTTAGGCATACATTAGGAGCAAACATACATTTGCATAGACACATATGCAAGCGAATTAGTCAAGAAAGATTGCTTTGTTGGGCATAAGGGGGTTCCTAACACCTTCTCCATGTGTAACAGGAAACCTTACCCCTTCTTTGGTACATAATAACCTATGTGTTACATCCATTTGGCACAAATCATTTGCATTTGCATATTTGCATCACATTTATTGCTTTTTTCCTTTGTTTTTGGTATTTCTTGTCTTCCAATTTCCAATAGACTAGGTGGTGACTCCATATTTTCCTTATCCTTGTTGTTTTTCTTTTGCTTTAGTGTCTTTGAGTCGAGTGTCCTTCTTCGGATTCATCATTTCACTGTGGCCTTCTCGATTTTGTGTGTTTGGCCTTCCACGCCATCGTGCAAAGTCTATCATTGGCATGGTTACAGGAACTGGCGACTTCGTAGGGGATGACAAACTCTGGCTTTTGTTTTAGCATTTCCTAGCTCACTTGTTTGCTTGCCTTGCTAGGTCATTTTTGGCATTACTTTTGCTTTATTTTTGCTTGATGCTTTATGTAACCATGCTGGTGATAGCCTCAGGTGTGGCACAAAAGGCCAAATGCATGAGGGCTAGCAAAGTCACGGCAAAAAGTAATACAAACAATGAAATGCAAGAGTCACCACCTAATCTAGTTAAAAAACGAGAGATAAGGAAAACCATTTTAAAACAACGAAAACTAT
This sequence comes from Posidonia australis, assembly GCA_024699735.1. NCBI lineage: Eukaryota > Viridiplantae > Streptophyta > Magnoliopsida > Alismatales > Posidoniaceae > Posidonia > Posidonia australis. The sequence continues at coordinate 14,454 of JAMKQA010089866.1, forward strand.
GCAAATATGCATGATTCGTGGCAAAAGAAAAAAGGGTCATTATGAACCAGAAAGTTGGGTAAGGATCCCTGTTACACACGGGAAGGTATTAGGCATCCCATGTGCTTGACAAGTCGGTCGTTCATGGCTTTTCGTTTACTTATTTGGCTATGTTGGCTTTGCAGCCTATTTCTGTACACCCAAGGGTGATATGCATTGCAATGCTATATGCATGTTGTGCCTTATGCTAAATACATATAAAGGGACTTTAGGGTGTGTCCTAATGCTCTGAAATGCTACTCAAGTTGTGGACCAAACATTGGTGCAAAGATATTACACCGACATGGTCATGGGTCCACTAGCACCAAGAAGCTAACGTCCTTGCTTTGCTACATGCAAAACCTAGGCTATCATGCAAGTATGAGTATGAAATCGGACAAGTATGGTCCTAGTATATCCAGGAGAACACACAAGAAAAACCAAAGTCAAAACAAATCGGGAACCATGCTAAATAATACACCAAAAAAGCCACTATTTGTGCACTGAAATAGGCAGATGTGCCTGTCTGGTGTGCCAGATAAGTGCGCCAAGATGGTGCTCCTATGTGGTGCGCCAGTTCAGTGCTCTACTGATGTGTGCCAGTGATATGTGCCAGTTCTGTGCGTCATTGCGGTGGGACCTAGAAACTTCAGAACAGAGAGTGATTGACTGGTGTACCATGCCTATATGAAATCTTGTAAATGTGCTCAAGTCTGTCTGAAAACTCATCCTAGATGCCAAAAAGCCCTAAACACACATGGGTTCACCTCTCTTCCATAAAGCCATAAAGGAAGGGATGATAATCCATAACACCATGAAATGGGTCTTGTGCTCAAAGGCAAGAAGCCTCACCCAAGACCACTCATTCTATCTCAATAAAAAACCATAGAGCAATAGTTAATGCACAAAACCGAAACCAAAAATATGCAAGGGAAACAACATGGATGCATGCAACGGGGGTCATGAACTCATCAAATCAGTCCTATTGCATTACCAAAGCATCAATAAAACATACAATGAACCCACCAAATAATGCATATCTATGAGATTCAATAGAACAAAGGACAACGCATATCCATGAGATTCAGTCGAACAAAGCACAACAAAGGCAAGCATATATCTCAACAAACAAATGATTCATCAAGATGAACATAAGAATAAAGCATGATAGGCATAGTTATATAAAAACATGTTCCATAAGAGTGTCATGCTCTATAAACATGGTCCAAAAAATATAAAACTCAGCATATTCATTATGAAGAATTTCCCCAAAATATGCCCATATCCATGAAAAGAAACCCTATACATTATGAGTATATCCTAGCTACATGAAGGGTTGAATGTTTACCTGATTGTTGTGCTCTTGTTCTTTCCCACTAATGGCTTGAGATGACTTTAGTGGTTGAAGAAAATAGAGATCTCCTTCCTCCCAAGTTGCCTCCAAGGGATGCAAGAGGAGGGACTTTGTGGAAGGTATGGGTTAATGGGTTTTTCCCTATACTAAGTGGGTGATTTCTTGCTCAAAGGTGAAACTCTTGGCTATGGATAGAAGCTAGGTCGTGGGTGTTTGTATGTTAAGGTGCAAAAGCTCTTCCTCTCTCTCTTTTTCCAACCTTTTTCACCAATGGCTACCCAAGGCCTTATATAAAGAGTGATCTTAGGAGTTTTGGAAGTTCTAAGGACCCGAGAAACCAAAAGACTCTACCCAAGACCAAGTGAATCATCGTTATGCTGATTATAGTGGAAAGTAATAGTAGAATATGGGTATAATGGCTGGAGCTTCGTTAGGCAACTGAACAGCCAGCAACCTGGGAATCAAGCTGGTGCACCACTTATGTGCGCTAGTGAGGTGTGCTTGTTAGGTGCTCCACATTGGTGCGCTAGCTAGGTGCTCCAGTCAGGTGTGTTGGCTTAACGCTCCAATCAGATGTGCCATACTAGTGTGCTAACCAAATGTACTTAAAATGTGTGCCATTCAGCTATGCTGGTTAAATGTGCTAAATAGGATGTTGGATTTACTTCAGGAGTCTAACCGATGGCTCTAGGTTGGCTTGATGCACTTGGAAAATCCTAGATTTTTGGAAAGCGAGATCTGAATTCATTGCCAATGGATCCATCAATGAGCTGTCTCAAAATCAGGGTGTCTATAGATGCCCCTCCCTAAGCGAGGTTGAGGGAAGGAGGGAACCGAGACCAATGGCTAGGGTTGACAGGATACTCCTATTTTGAGGCTATGGGAAGGTGATGTTTGCTATAGGCATTCGGTCACTTATCCGATGGATGCATCGAAAGTCATGACCTGTTGCCGAATGCAAGAATGCTAATGCAAAAGTACTAATAACATGCATATGAATACTAAGCCAAACGTTGAAAATCAACACAATGCCAATGCTGTGATAAGTTAGAATGCCAATGCGAGAGTAGATGATGAATGGAAATGCAATGTTGATGCTAATGTTGCACACAAGAATAGATGTTGATAGTAGATGCAATGTCGATGCTAATGCTAAAGCGATGTTGCAAGAACCAAAGAAAACCTATGTACAAGGGCACTAGTGGAAGGGGCTTCATAAGTTGTCAGACTCATCAACCAGATTATTAGGATTATCAACCTGAAGAGACAGGACATGATACGTTAGCAAAGTCTTGTCGACCTAGACGCCAAACAATTTAACGATTGTCAACTGAGTAGTTAGGGTTACTAGCCCAAAGAAAGAGGCATGACAAAACATATGATTTGTCAAACAAGAAACACGAGGCCCTGTCCGCACAGACATAGGGCGAGCAAAGGGTTTTACGCTCGCGAAACACAAGAAAAAGACAAATGACTTCGATCGCACTGCATGAAGTCGCACAAAGGATTTCGCGCCTGCAAAAATCCAAAGAAGGAAAGGACCTTGACCGTCTAGTCAAAGGTCAACTTTGACCACCTAGCCAAAGTCAAGAAAAAGGATTTCGTGCCTGTGAAAATCTAGGAAAAGGATATGACCTCGACTGCTCGATCAAAGGTCGACTTTGACAGCCCGGCCAAAATCAAAGACATGGATTTTGCACTTGCAAAAATCCAAGAAAAGGATATGACCTCTATTGTCTGGTCAAAGGTTGACTTTGACTACCCAATCAAAATCAAGGACATAGATTTCGTGCCCACGAAAATCCAAGAAAAGGATAGAACCTTGACTGCCTAGTCAAAGGTCGACTTTGACCCCTCAATCAAAATCAAGCAAAAGGATTTTGTGCTCGTGAAATCCAGGAAAAGGAATGGACCTCGACCACCCGATCAAATGTTGACTTTGACCACCTAGTCAAAATCAAGTAAAAGGAAAGGACCTCGACTACACAGTCAAAGGTCGACTTTGACCGTCGGTCAAAATCAAGTAAAAGGATTTCTTACCCGTGAAAATCCAGGAAAAGGAAAAGGCCTCGACTGCCCAGTCAAAGGTCGACTTTGACTGTCAGGTCAAAATCAAGCATAAGGATTTCGCGTCTACGAAAATCTAGGTGTAGACACCTCAATTTTGAAGTCACTTGGCAGTAGGCTCCTTCGGTTGATGCTCTGGTTGCAACCACCAAAACCCTAGCTCACACAAGCCCAATTAGGTCCACACTAGCCCACCTGACCCATTTAAACATGAAATCCAACAAATCAACCGAAGCCCACTTAATCCAGTCAAAATCCACTAAAAAATCCAATAAAACCCTAATTTAACAAATACAATCCATAAACCACAAAATCAAATTAAAATCCACCCAAAACCCTATAAAACCCTAATTAAATAAAATTTGATCAAATCCATTTAAAAATCCAACAAAAACCGTAATCCACTTAAAACCCACTTAAATCAACTTAAAATCCAATAAAACCCTAATTAATAAAAATTTTAAACCTTAATCAAGTGAAAAGAAATTAAAATCCATTAAATAGGACAAAAACCCTAATTCAAGCTTAATTCAAATCAAATCACTTAAAAAT
>JAMKQA010089867.1:0-13352 GCA_024699735.1 Posidonia australis
CTATTGGAAACAGAAGTCCAGGATTCAATGGCTTAAGGAAGGAGACCTTAATACCAAATTTTTTCATAATATGGTAAAGCATAGAAGAAGAATTAATGCAATTCATTCCCTAACTATTGATGACATTTAGGAGTTTTCCCCGCCTTTGATATGTAAAGAGATAGAAAAACACTTCTTTGGGATTTTTAACAAAGAAAAGAGATCTTTACCTAGTCTTGACTGGGACAGGTTGGTGCCCACTAAAATTCCTGCGGCAGATGTATTGGAAAGTCCTTTTACATTACAAGAGATTCAAAGTGCTGTTAAAGCACTCCCAGGGGAAAAAGCTCCTGGTCCAGATGGTTTTCCAATTTGTTTGTTCTAACACTTTTGGGATATTTTGAAAGATGATATTGTGAAAGTTTTCAATAATCTCCACTCAACTAATGATTTGGAATGCCTCATCCACATTAACCAGACTTTTATCTCCCTTATTCCCAAAAAAGATGGAGCCTAAGAGATTCGAGACTTTCGACCCATTAGTTTGGTTAATAGTCTTTACAAGATTATTTCAAAAACATTAGCAACTAGATTTAATCCTATCATAAACAATCTCATCGATAACTCACAATGTGTTTTTCTTGCTAGGAGGTACATTGGGGATTGTTTTCTAGTTGCACAGGAGACCCTTCATTACATGAAGGCAAATGTCATTCCGGGTTTGGTCCTGAAATTAGATTTTGAAAAGGCATTTGATAATGTCAAATGGGACTCTCTTAGAAACACTCAAAGGATTGGGTTGTGGAAATAAATGGCTTACATGGGTTAGAATCTGTATCTCCTGTGCTAAGTTCTCTATTTTAGTGAATGGTTCCCCAAGGGGGTATTTTCAGGCTTCCAATGGGCTCAGACAAGGTGACCCCTTATCTCCATTCTTGTTTATTGTGGTCACTCATGTGCTAAATCGGATGCTCTCACTTGCAACTGATAACAATTTAGTATCTGGTATTCAGCTACCTAAAGGTGGCCCTAATATATTGAATATCCAATATGCTGATGACACGATCCTTTTTCTGTTAGCCAGGGAAGAGGTTTTGGTGAATATCAAGAGAATTCTCTGTTGTTTTCAATCCTGTTCTGGGCTCAAAATAAATTTTAATAAATCGTCAATAACTGGCTTGGGTGTCTCAGCAGACTTCAGTAAAAGGACTTCTCAAATTCTGAGATGCAGTATAAACCAATTGCCCATAAAGTACCTAGGCTTGCCATTACATTACAGGAAGTCTAACTATCAGGATTGGTCCCTAATAATTGAGAAAATCACTAAAAAATTATCTAATTGGAAAGCAAAATACCTTTCTCTAGGGTGACGGCTTACTTTGGTTAACTCTGTCTTATCTGCCATTCCCACCTATTACCTTTCGGTTTTACATCTTCCCACTAGTGTTGTCAAAGCAATAGATAAGCTAAGATGTCGATTCCTTTGGAATGCTGCTCCTTCCAATAATGTTCGTCATTTGGTGAAATGGAAAGCTATTTGTAGATCTAAGGAGCAACATGGTTGGGGCATCATTAATTTGGCCAACTTTAACTTGGCTTTGAAATGTAAATTGCTTTGGCAATTATTCTCCAATACCTATTCACTCAAATGGAAAGATGTAGTAATTGCTAAATGCTGTGCTAGGAATGGCTTTGGGGCCATATTAAATTTATCTAATAGGAGAGCATCACCATTATGGTTGGAACTTAAAAAATGCTTCGATATCATTAATGGATTCTCTGTTTTCTAGGTTCAAAATGGCAGAAATACTATATTTTGGTAAAACAAATGGTGGAATGGTGAAAAATTAAGAAATAGTTTGCCAGATCTATACCACTTAGCCAGACTTAAAAAAGCCACTGTATTCAAAATTTTAGAAGCAAACACTGCTGATCCCAACGCTTTATTCACTGATACTTTATCAGTGGAGAATTCTGAGTCAATAAATGCTCAGATAAATACTTGGTCCTCCATACTTAGCAGTGTTTGCATTACAAATGCACAAGATATTATGATTTGGCAACCCACCAACAAAACTTTCACTGTCAAAACATGCTACGATTTGTTGAATGATGGTGGACTTCACTTTAAATATTTGCATGAAATCTGGGATTGTTGGGTGCCATTGAAAATTAAACTCTTTACCTGGTTAGTGTTATGCAATAGAATCCTTACAAAAGAAAATTTAATTAAGAAGGGATGGCAGGGCTATGATGCATGCATTTTTTGTTGCTCTTCTTTTGAATCAGTAAGGCATTTGTTTTTGTCATGTCCTTTTGTGCAGTCTATTTGGCACTCATTCTCTAGTGGATGTATATACCCAGCTTTTAATTTTATTGAGGATATACTTGCCATCCCACCTGCATTCAAATTTGATGTCACCTTATCTGGTGCTCACAGTCTTGTTCAAGTTGTTCTATAGACTGTTTGGCAGGAGAGAAATAATAGAATATTTTGGGGTTTACACAGGAATCTTTTTATGATTATCAATGATATTTCTGCATTGTTTCATTGTTGGATAGACTCTTTGGCTACAGGTTTTGAAAAGAGTGAGAATTTAATGGCAATATCTGCATTCCAACATAGCAGAGAGGGGGAGCAGACTTTGGCTCCTTAATGTGAGATGAACCTTGGCACTCCAGTTATTCCAGGCCATGATTAACCTTTAGTTAATTGACTTTGCATCTCACTGCCTGTGTTGTGTTCTGTGTTCCTTTCGGTATACTTTATTCACTTTAAAACTTTCATCCTGATACTTTTGGTTGTTTGTCACCTACTGAGTGAGGGAGTACCATTTTTGTAATATTTTGTTGGACGTAATACTTTACAATACTGTGGTTGTAAATTTATTAAAGTAATAGAAAGAAAAACTGAGTATCGTTTACCAAACAAAAAAAAACATTACCCTTCAAACCAAACCAAGGAGGGATCCACTTCAAAATCTTGTACCATTTAGCAACTACCGTTGGAACTTGAAAGTCCATACAAGTCAAATCATTGACATCTACTCCCAAGGAACTAAACTTTTTATCCTACAAGATGACATTACAGTCAGAAATGACATTAGATAAAATCATCAAATTTGTATGCATTTTTGCAGAAAATATCCTTAAACATCTCTCTCTCTCTCCAGATATGTCAACATATAATACCATGAAGAATTCCAAGCATCATTTTACGAAGACATCCTAACCCCGTAGCAGAAAACCATGCAACAATATTGTTGAACACGTCATTAGATACTTGTGCCTGCAATAAACCCCTAAACCTCCTCCAAATAAAAAGATGCCACGTGTTTGAGTGTCATATATGCATACCGATGTCAAAAAAAAACGTTTCCATCTGACCCTATATATAGACAACAAGTCCATTTAGAAACAAAAGGAAGACCTCTTTGCTGCACATTATATAATCCACAGAAATCTCATTCCAACCCATATGCCAAAGCAAAATATAGACCTTCGAGGATAAACAAGAGGACCAAAGCAATTTAGAAAATGACACTAGCACCATCGCCCTTCCTTCTTTCGCCCCCTCTTTGCCTGCAATCTCCGGAGAGAAGAGCAACAATCGTCGATGGCCCTGGCTCTCACTCTTGCCACCCTCCACCTCTTATCTAGAGTGATCCTGCTCCTCGACGTCGCCATCGACACGCGACACCGTGCACAGGTCCATACATATATCCCTCCCTCCTCCCCATTTTATCCTTGTTAGCAGTGACAGATCAAGAAAACTATTCTCCAACTGCAATACTCTACATGCAAGTACTCTTGATGCAGACAACAATGCTTTTTGAACATGGACAAGCCCTCATTATTCTTTGACATGAACATACAACAATATTGCTATGATTTGGAACTGTTATTACATCATAGACTTCAGTATTTGCTCATATAGCAGAGTGCCTTGACATGGTACAATACCTTAGTCTCCCAATATGAATCATTCTTTTGGTTTGGTACTTTTATTTGAACTGGACTTATTCCATGCTTTATTTGCTATATGATTTACTTCAAAATAATGAACTGGACTGAAACTTCCCTTCTCCTGTTACTCTTGCGAAACATTTTCCTATTTACGCAAAATCAAACTAATGATTTGTATTTACGCAGCGGTCATATAGATGACTATTTCATGGTTACTAGAGTGCCCCTGATCTATATATGGCCTCCAACAGTCGGTTTACAGGTTTCACTGCCATCAAGCAGCCGAAGCTACTCCAAATTTTACATTATGCTGAATACACCTTGCTTGCATGTGAGGAAGTCAAAACTCAAAGAGCAGATACGATGAAACATTTTTACGTTCATTGGGGACTCCTCGGTGATTCGAAAACCTCACTAGTTGGGATCATTAATGTTCCAAGTTAGCAGCTGCGTGCATGACATTCCAAGATCGGAGCAGGAGACCTTTCAAAGTCTCATTCGAATTTCAGGCATTCACAAAGGTTGATATTATCCAAATATGCTAGAATAAGGGTGGACATGGTTTGATATTAGGTAAATCTTCAGATCAAATCATAAAGATTTGTTTGAATAATTTTTAAATTGAATCTAATCATTTTATTTATTAGGACTGAAGTGAATCGAATTATTCAAAATCAATTTGATTCAATTTGATTTATGGTTTAATCTTTTAATAAAAAATATATAAATAATAAGTCTTTTTAACACATATAATATTAATTAGATTCCTTATATTCTTTTAATATGATGTTGATATATATAATGTAAGTGTGTAACATATATAATGATACTATACAATGTAACATGTTACATATATTAATATTAAATTTAAATATTTAATATACATGTATGGCCTATTGATTTTGTTCAATTTGGTTAAACTACCCTTAGAAGCCTACGTCGAACCATATGGATCGATTTAGTGATATTTAAAACTGAATCAAACCATTGAACTTAAAAAATCAAATCGGATCACTGAAAATGGTTTGATTCGGTAAATTGATTTGACTAGTTTAGAAGTGCACCCTTGTGCTAGAAGAATTAAGAATACCCAATTACAAACCATTTGGTTACCAAATAACTCCTATTGCTATAAATATAATTTGCATAAACAAAAGAAGGAGAAGACTAGAGTGTATTGATATCAAACCATGGTAACCAAATTCGTTCGATATACAAAATTATAACCAAAAGCAGCAAGTAAATATATCATATCACTCAAAACAAGCTTGTACAACCAAATCTTTCCTAAATAAATGTAACATATTCAGATAGTGAGTAACCTTAAAGAGAGAAAAGTGCATATGTAGGTTGGTATAGTGTTGTTCACTATAGGCACATAAATAACATTAATTCTAGATCATTATCTAACAATCATCCTTACCATTTCTTCATTTTCATTCTTCCTTATACTCTTTCGACAACACCATTGCCTCCCCCTCCTACCTTCTCCTCGTTGTCCTTACTTTCACTGAACAATACCGTCGCCTCTTGCCTCCTCCTTCAATTCACTCTCACTCAATGACATCGTCGTCTCTTGCCTTCTCTTTTTGCTTACTCTCACCCGACAACACTACCTTCTTCTCGCTTTCACCCTCACTTGATAGTACCACAGCCTTTGGTCTCCACCCTCCTCTTGTCGTCGCTGCTTGCTCTTGTTATTGTCTGACGTGATTAGTTGCTGAATAGTCTGACACTAATTCACCCGGTACATACACGTGCGGTCTCCAATTCAATTCTCTCTTCCGAGCCTTTTTTAACTTCTAAATACAACTACATGATAGTGACTAACAACAGTGTAAGCTATGCGAGATGAGTTAAAAAAAAACCCTATGGGCAAAGGCAAGATACATGGTTGCAGTTGGCAGACATCATCTGATAGCTGGCTTTCCTATAAATTGAAGCAAGGTACATGCATCCATCAATCCACATCAGTCTCTTAAGGCTTGCATAGTGCAAAAGTTTCATAAAGCAGCTTAACATTTGCATATGATGTTTGTAAATTTGAATGACACTTCTCTAGCGAGTTGGCAAACAAATATTTAGCTAAGCAACACAACACAAGGGATGCTCTCTTTATCCTAGTAAAGATAATAAATTATGAGAAAGGGTGGTCAAGTTCAACGTTGATATATAAGAAGTAGGTTTTAAATTTAAATAAACACAAGGTTCTAGAATTCTTCAATCTATATTCCAACATTTATATTAATTCCCAATGATACAGAGTTAGGACAAATAAATCCTAAAACCAAGAAAATCATCCATGAAACCCTAAAATCAAAAACTACGCACACATATTCAAACCCTAAACACCTAGAATCGAAACTCTAAAATCCAAAAGTAAAATCCTAAAACCCTAAAAATCAAACATGAAAATTAAACCCTTAAAATTGAACCCTAAAATCCTAAATTGAAACTGAAAACTAAACACCTAAAATCGAAACCCTAAAACCCTAAAAACGAAACTAAAAAATAAACCCCTAAAATCGAAGCCTTAAACTCCTAACATTGAAATTGAAAACTACATCCCTAAAATCGAAACCTAGAAACCCTAAAATCAAAACTGAAAACAAAAACCCTAAAATCGAAATTGAAAACTAAACCCCATCAAATTGAGACTCTAAACCCATAAAATCAAAATCCTAAACCCCTAAAACAGAAACACTAAAACCCTAAATTGAAACTAAAAACTACACTCCTAATATAAAAATTGAAAACTAAACCCCTAAAATCGAAACCCTAAACACTAAATCAAAAATGAAAATTAAACCCTTAAAATTAAAACCCTAAAATCCTAAAATCAAAACCCTAAAATCGTAAACTGAAATTGAAAACTAAACCCCTCAAATTGAGACTCTAAACCCCTAAAAGCAAAACCCCAAAACCCTAAAATCGAAATTGAAAACTAAACCCCTAAAATTGAAACAAGAAGAAGTAGTAGCATAAAATAGGCGACAAGCACTATAATAAAACCCTCAAATTGAGACTCTAAACCCCTAAAAGCAAAACCTCACAACCCTAAAATCCAAATTGAAAACTAAACCCCTAAAATTGACGCAAGAAGAACTAGTAGCATAAAATAGGCGACAAGCACTATAATAAATCACAAAAAAATAAGATAAAACTAGAATTGACATTGAGCTAATAAAAATCGAGACTTGATATTCTTACGGAAGACGGTAGAAGAGGGAAATCACGAAAAGGTGTAGATGAAGAAGTAGTAAGAAGAAGAAGTAAGAAGAAAGCATTCGTGTGGGTTTTGTATGTATTTATTCAAGAGTAATTTCCTTAATGGTACCCTCAACTATGCCTAATTTTTTACTTCAATACCCTCAACCATAAAATGATTCACTCTGGTATCCTAAACTTTTAATTCTTTTCATTTTAAAATAATTATGATAACACTATTACAATGTGGCCGTTATGTCATTATTTTCTTTCACTTCTTTCTCTACTTTACTCTTGTTTTTTATTCTTCTTTCTTTTCTATGTCTACATGATGTCCGTCACCGTTGCTGTCTTAGTCATCCTCGCCATTCTGGCCCTCACCATCTTTTAGCTAAAGCAGACCATCACCACCATCAACTCCATTAGGCTCGATGGCTTCAAGGTTGGGTTCTACCTCACCAACCTCGGCATCGACCTCAACACCATCTGTAACACCCCGTAGCCACAGGGCGCCACAGCAAAGTAAATCTAAGTCTGAGTCTGCTAATTAGCAAGAGTAGTATTTAAAATAAATTCAATACTAACAACTATCCAGACCTGTGTGCGGCTAACGGCTCCCAAAACTCGAGCACTGGAAACTGACTGCACTCCAACACAGCACCTGAGAAAAATCAACCAATGAAATGCATGAGTGACATCTAAGTCACCCAATACGCGCATTAAAGAAAACAAAAGTAGAAAAAAATGACTAAGACTCAAATTCTTTGTTTTCAATTCAAATTCTATTATCTTCTTTGAAAACTTTTCTATAAACTCAAATCTAGGTCATAATCAAATTCTAGCTAAATTCTGAGAAAGCTTCTTTCAAAGAAATCTTGGAAATCATGTATTTTTAAAACTTACTTTCTTTTCTGAAAACTATACTCTATTCTACATATCTTTGGAAAATTGTTCTGAGACTAGGCTTCAGTCTAAATCTCAAATCTTAAATCTTGCAAAAATACAGAACTTAGCTGGAACTAGTCCTAAAACATTATTCTGATATGGACTAGAATTTGGCTAAAACTCAGAAACCAAAACCAAGCTCAATTCTAGCCTCAAACCAAACCTGAATCTGAAATCTGCAAATCTCTTTTCTGGTGTCACCTTGATTAGGAGTGACCTGGCCACAATCAGAGAAGGAGGTACCAACCTCGATCTCCTATACTGCCACGGTGAACGTCCCCGTGTAGGGTATATCACCGTCTCGGTCAACGAGCCTTACTATTTCTTTTCTCTTTTCTATTTTCATTACACGGGGATACGTCTCCTCACGACGTCCCTCTAATCTGTCATGGTGTTGCAAGCATCGGTGACTTTGCCTGGCCCATCACGAGCTCTCGAGTTATCTCACCTAGCTTACCTAACACCACCTGCCTAATTGGGTACATTACTCAGCCATCACTAGTTCTTTTGGCTCCCAGTCTCTTTCACTCAGGGCCAACTCGAAACTCTAAAATCTTCTTTTCTAAAACATGCTTCTGGTCAGAAATTGTTTTCTGAGAAAACATGCATCTTTTTTGAAGTCTCTTTCTAAAACTCTTTCTTAAATCACTTTTCTTATCACAAGGAATGCTTCTATTAAAAATCAATATTCTCTTCTAAAAATAATTCTGATTAAATCCATTTTAAAGAAGAATCATTCTTTTAAAACCCTTGCATTTCTTTCTAAAACATCTTTTCTAAACATCTTTTATTTCAATATAATTGCTCAGGGGTTAAAACCATATTTTCCACTAATTACAATCTTCATCAAGTGTTTTATCCTTTCTAGAAAATATGCTTGTGAGACTCGCACATTCCGTTTACGCATTCGGCACGCGGTCCATGCACTTATAGTAAACCCAGATCAGGTTGCCGGAAAAATCGCCCCACTTGGGAGCTCCAGGTGGACCCATCTCTGGCCACCGCAAAAAAACACAAAAAATACTTATCTTGAAGGATTTTGAGTCTACTACATTTTGTGACAAGTTTCATTTTAATCTGATATGTGGTTCTCAAGATATTAAATCATATAGCATAAGGTGTCATGGGACACTACTGTAGCATACTGTCGAGAAAACCACTGAGATATTCTTGATAAATTCTTGTAAATTCATGAAATCCCTGTAAAATCATAATCTCATGCTAGACGACCTATATTCAAGGTTTTTAACTAATTTATAACATTATCTTAGCATGGAAATCGATAGAAACAGAGAGGAGAAAGGTTGGGTTGCGTACGCTATGATTGGTCACTGGTGTTCCTCCCCCTCCTCCGGCGAGCACCTCGATGCTTCCCTCTCCTGCTCAGGGTCCTCCTCTCTCTCGCTCTCTTCTCTGGATTTCTCTGGATGCCTCCCAAGCTGACCCTTCTCCACCCTTTTTTATCTCCACCGTCTCGTCGTCGTTTTCAACTGTTGGCAAGGCATGGTGAGATTCGGGCGACGTCGATCGCAGGGCATTGGAGGAAGCAGCATTGGTAGGGTATGGTTGCATAGTAGAAGGCGGCAAACTACTGTGTGGTCATTGTTCAAGCATATGTATACGCATACGGTATAGGATACTAATATACGTAGCTAAACAAAACCCAGGGATAAACACCAAAGAGAAGAGTGCACAATCAAGCATTGAAACCTATATTCCATTAATCACTTTAATACAAATGCATGGGTACAAGCTTACATCATTCTAGAAATCTCTTGAGAGACCCACGCATGTTAGACGCGTGTCTCTACCGCACGTCCCACATGCGGTCCTCCTATTCTGGGCCCAGATATTACACCATCATTCTACTTGACTTCTCTGTCATGAATCCTAACAGAGTCAGATTCGACTAAATGAAGGGGATGCAGGGAAGGACGTACAACTCTGGCCTGCTCTTTTGTCAAAAGACGTACCCAAAAGAAAAGCATTGGGCGGTAGAAGAAATGGAACCAATGGCGAACATGTTGGGATGGTCAGGTCTTGCAACATAGTACATCAGTGTGGTTAACCTCATTGAAAGGCTGCTACCCTCATCAGAGTTGGTTAGTGAAGGCACGAGGTAGGTGCTGTACCAGATGCTCCCTTGAGGGCTGAGGGCAGTAGTGAGGGCAAAGTTGTGGGACTTGTGGAGAGTGGACTTTGGGTTGGCAGATGATGAGAGGATGCTGAAGCGTTGGAAGGAGGCGGTGGAGAGGATATTGTAGTGGATGGGGCCAACAAGAAAGTTGAAATTGGTAATAAGGACATTACTCTAATTATTCTAAGGAAATCAAACTCCCTGACAAGAAATTATCAATTCCAAGGAATAATGTCATACAACAACATGACTCGATGTTGGTAGTGGTGGTCTAACAGAGAAGGAGAATGAGAGGGAGAAGAGTTATATTTCTATATAGTTGATAGGCATTTTCGTCCAATTTGTTTTGGTAAAACAACATTTTCTAAAGGAAGCACCATAATGACTAATGGCAATAATTAAGGGTACTATAGTGCATGGTTTTATAGTTGAGAGTACTGAAATGAAAAATAAGTATAGCTGAGGTTACCATTATGGAAATTACTCTTTATTCAAAGAATTAGAAGAGGTGTAGAAGAAGAAGGTGAAGAGCCAAACCTCCAAAAGAATGCTTTGGAAGACAAGTGAGAGGAGGAGGTTCACCATTGCGAAGACAAGAGGATATCATACATGCTACTAGGTCAATCAAGCTATCCTGTCAAGGGTAGAAAAGGAAGAAGAATGATGTTGGGGAGTTGCATGGAGCTATGGAAACAAATGTAGCTCCAGGTTTGCAAGTAGGTTGGGTTAGGTTGAGTTTAGGGTCTACCCTTATTCATCCCTTCTTAGCATGTGATGGGTAAGGTAAATACCCATTCTAGAAAAACTTAGCTACTATCCTATTCACTATCGACTTAGTTAACTGGTAACGGTACAGGTTGATGGGTCAAACGGATGAGTTTTTTTCCTTTTTTAAAACCAAAATTTTTACTATTTCATGGGCTTAATTGAGCCCAAAATTAAACCATCACTATAAAAAAATTATTAATAAGACAATAATCTATAAAAAAATCAAATAGTGTTCATCCAAGAGTAATAATCAATTTAAAAATATATAATAAGAACAATACCAACATAAATATAATATCACTTAATCACATCATTCATGATTGATGATTCAAAGGTTGAAGTATTCTTAAAAATATAACAAAATACAAAATGCCATAACCACCATTCATGATTCAAAAGTATAGAATATTAGCAAGAATATAATAAAATACAAAATAACTTAACCAATTCTATGATTCAAAAGTTTTAGAGTTTGATGACAAACATAAAATATATTGAAAGTAACTCTTCCATTCCAATTTCTAAGCAGCATCTCTTCAACTTAACCTAGTGAACCAAAAAATATAAAAATTGAAATTAATAAAATAATAAGAAAGGGGAGAAAAATTTGGTTCATATCAATCAATTAAATAAACCAATATCATATCTCTTAGAAAATTACATAACTAGGTCAAATATAAATAAAACTAGCAACATTTTTTTGAGCAATAGAACTGCATTTTGAAAGCTTTTTCCATGTAGCAAAATTTAAGGCTAATAATAGGTTGCAAAACCAGAAGTTAAAGTAGATAAAAAGCGAAGACACACTGTAGACTTTCCTCATTTGGAAAACTATAGAAGCATGAATGATATATAGATCTATAATATTCTTCTCTTCTTAATAGATATCAGCAGAAGCTCAATAAATTCAACAATAACACAACATGAATCTTATATGGCATGACTTCAAGTTCATCTAAGCAAACAAGGAAGCCAAACTATGAGTCACAACTACGGAAATAGAATATTGACCCATCACAATGGGAGACAAAAAGGTATTACCACACCTTTATTTTTGATAGTAGTTTGATTTCTAACTTCTGATAAGCCGAGAGAGGTGGAAGGTGGAGTAAGCAAGGTTGAGAGAGTGGATGGTAGGTGGTGGGTTGTCGACTTTGGCTAGTTTGATCCGAACGCTGGTGGGTTGCTAGCGGTGGTTGAGTGGTAGTTCACCAGTTGGGAGTGAGTGGACAATGCCACAGTAGTTGATGGACGAGTGGTTGATCGGGATGGCAATCGTTGTAGGCTGTGTAGTGTTTACTATTTAATGGAGTTTGGAGGTTGTGGAGAATTGGAGAAAGGTTAGTGGATGACCCCAAGTAGTCTACCCATATCCTTACCCACTAATAGGGCAGTTAAGTAGCGAATTAGTTAGCAGGTAAACTGATGGACAAAACTTCTACCCTAATCCATTCCTAACAGGTTGGGTTGGGTCAGATTATTAGGTGAAACTTGAGCCACTTACAATCCTATCTGATATCATGTAGGAGTCAGCATTGTTGAGGAGCATAAATCCTCTACAGTCTAGCTCTAGACTGATCTGGTGTTTTTGAAGCACAAAACAAACACTGTTACTAACACATTGACACACTAACACACTAATCTATACATCGACAAACTATGATCCACAGAAATCTCATGCAGAAGTGCACGAAAATGCATTGGCCAAACACTTGGTAGAAACATGTGGAACGAAATCACTAGCCTAATGTGCTACCCTCGCCTGTCAGCCAGATGACTGCAAGCTAAGTGTGTTGCTCTGAGCATAATATAGATCAAAATAAACCAGTAAGGAAAATAATGGGTACAAAGCCTCAATCAACCATCCATATGGACAAAGAAGCATGCATTGGAGCAAGGCTCAGAAAGGCTTAATGTGCCTCTAGAACTTGTTCGACAATAGACTCAAACAATTGATTATGGAAATTGGTCTCCTCGGAGGACCAAAAGTGAAACCATAACAAAAAAGGAGTTGGAGACTAAACAAGCGAGGTGCACAATAAATACATGAAGGAAGACATTGTTAGAAATAGTGCATTATTTTGATGATAATTTAAATCATTGCTAGTGCATATTTTCATAAATATTAAAGGATGAAAAGATTATAAGTTCTTAAACATATATACTCAAAAATATGACTGGAGATATACTTGTGTTTTTCTGTATAATTCTCAATTGTATGCAAGTGTTTTTCAAAGTAACAGAAACGGCATACCGGAGTCAAATCGGCATACCGTTTCAGTAAAAAACGGTATGAACAACGGCGTTCCGCTAGATGAAAAGAAGAATTGAAAACGGCATACCGAAGATT
>JAMKQA010089868.1:0-12299 GCA_024699735.1 Posidonia australis
TGTTTTGCCTTGTATTATATTTATCGACTTATATTAAGATATTTCAGTGTTGTATTAGCTACTTTTTTGTAAAAACTTTGAATGTGTAAAATCTTATGTTGTATAATCGAATGAATTTTTTTTTATAAAATCTGTATATATGTAATTTAATGTACTTGTGAATGTATTTGAATGTCATTTTACCAGGTATATGAATCTAAATTTTAGTAGGTTCAATTCTATAATGTACTGTTTTATTTTTTTTAACTGCCCAGTATTAGCGAGGACATTTCCTCGCTATATCCTCGCAAAAATAATGATATTTATCGAGCACTTACCGAGCAATTTGCGAGGAAATATCATCGCTATATCTTTGCAATTTCGTCGCTAAAACTGGAACGACGATACAATCTCATGATATGTAGCGAGTATTTACCAAGGAATTACGAGGATATAGCGAGGACATTACGAGGAAATATTTCCTCGTAATATTCTCACTAAATTTACACGAGCACATTGTGAGGATATATCCTCGTAGTATTGATTTAACGAGTTACATAACTACGAGGATAATTATATATTCCTCGCTACGTCATTGTTAAACGTTGTAACGAGGATTTTGCGAGGAATCCGCGAGGACTTAACGAGGAATATTGTCCTTGCAAAATGTAGATTTTCTTGTAGTGGCGGTAGTGTTATCTCATCCTTCGATTCCTTGTGTTGCATGGAACTATCAAAAGAAGAAGACATCAGTAAGGCAAACCAAGGAAAGAACAAAAAGAATAAGAGAGGAGAAACAATGGAGAACGAAAAAGAAAAGAGAAAACAAGGAAGCATAGAAGCTATAGATGCAGAGAGAAGGTGGAGGAATGAACTATTGAAATATGAACATCCAATTCAAAACCAGTTGGCAATGATTATAGGGGTCCATTTATATATAACCACAAATCCTAATCTTCCTTACCTTTTCAATGTGAGACTATTCCAACACTCCCCTCACTTGTGACCTATTTTAGGTCCAATAAGTGTCTCTTTTAAATATGGATGGATGTGTGTGGACTTCGGTCTATTTGGGCCTCTTTTGGCTCTGATACTATATTGAAATATGGATATCTAACTCAAAATCAATTGACAATAAGTGGAGGAGTCAATCTATATATAACTATAAGTCCTAGTCCTCACTTTTTCAATATGGGACTATTCCAACACGAACTAGTGAGTGTCAATCAGAAAAGAACATCGTCAGTGACGCCCAGAAAGGAGGTAGTCCTAGAATAGTATCGAGTGAGAGAAACCCTAAAGGACTAGGGAGAGAGAGAGCAAAAAATATTTTCATTTGAGGTGGGGGACAATCACAACTAGCAATTGTTGGGCCCAAAACATTGATTCAAGCATCTTTGTCGTAGATGAAGTACCGACAGACTAGAATTCGATAGATGAAGCCATAGATGTGTCTCGAGTTGAAGTAGAGTTCATAAAACTGCATAAACAACTCATTCAAATGTAGATTTATATCTACAAACAAAAAATGAAGGTAAATCGAAGAAATCAAACAATTGAATCGAAAGAGTTTCTTATACGCCATGTGTACTGATCATTACCTCATTTATTTTCCACAAGCACAGTGTGTAACATCTGTACCACTTATTACATGATTCTAGACTTGAGATACATGTAGTAACCATTCACCCAATTCATAAGCAATGGAAACCCAATAATATTAAGAAATATCAGCAAAGAAATCATGAATCACAAGGTGAACTGTGATTGGAATTCTAACCAAGTGTTTATTGATATTCCATGTCAAGCTTCCAAAGTGATAGTCTCCTTGCACCTTCCACTTGGTTGAGAATGTGACTTCATATGCAAGCACTCTGGTACTAGCATTAAACACCAGAGTTTTGGGGTTGACATCTAATTGGTACAAGAGTTAAGAAAGAGGATAAGTTTAAACTCCTACCTATAGTCATTAATGTTGATTTGACGATGGCTGGGGGATCAATGTGGGTTCAGTGATTTGAGGAGTGTTGCTACTCCAATGATGTGAGAAGCAGAAATAGATGTGCCATATCCTGTACTAAATGAGTCTCCAATTGTTGTCAATATGAATACCCCTTGTGTTGTAAAGTAACAATGACGGTCATGGTTAGTTTGATTTGTCTCCAATCTAGGTGAAAGTGCCGTGGCTGTTGGTGTCACGAATAGAGAGGTAGTCTTCTTTGATGTGCGTCTGGTCTATGTTGTCGGTGTACTACTGTGCTCCGATTATCTATCGACTGCAATTGGACTCATCGAACACCACGCTTGTGTTGCATTTCCCCTTCTAGCGTGACAGTATAAAACTGTAGCCTTCGTCACTGAAGCTCTTGAACTCTGGCCATATTCCTGTGTATGGAGTTTTTTTTATTAATATGAATTTGCTCAACACTTTGGAGAACTAAAAAATGGTCCATAGATTTCATAGATGATACAAAATCGTATACTTATGACATGAGAATTGTAGAAAATGATATGACAATATGTAACACCCGTAAAATTCATCTTGTAATTATTTACATTTTATGAATTTTATTCCTGGACGGGTGTTACAGTTCCGAGGCCCGTTGTGTGGTTTTGTGCTTTTGGGCTTGGACGTCGTGGGCCGGCTTCTATTTGCGTGTCCTTATGTGTGGTTTGGCACTGTGCATTGTGGTACTGTGTGTGTAGGGCCCGGGCGTGGGTCCGTGTGGGGCCCAGGTGTGGGGTACCTGTGGGGCTCGCATGTGTGGGCTGGTGGTTGAGGCTTGCAGTTGGCCTCGTTGGTGGTGGCTGGCGATTGGTTGTGGGTGCGGGGTACCGGTGGCTGAGAAGCGTAGGTGGGCACGTTTTCAGCTACTATGGGCGTAGGCTTTATGAACCGCACCACACCACACTCCTCGCCACCCATCGTCGTCTCCTCCTTCCTTCATCTTCCTTTCCCCTCCTCCTTGACGGCGTGCTTCTTCTCCTCCTCCCCCACTCTCTTTCTCTTCCTCCTCACTTCTCCTTCTCCTCTTCCTTCTTCCTTCTCCTTCCCCTTCTTCCATTTCACTCGTCTCCCCTACCTCCTCTGTTTTTCCCCTACATCGCGCGCTCTGAGAGAGAGGAAGAGGTAGAGGGAGCAAAGCGGAGGGCTGTGGTTGCTCGTGGTGGTGTGTGGAGCTTGCGTGGAGTGCTCCCGTGGCCGTGGTTGCGTCGTGGTCGCCGGAGTCAGTTGGAGAATTGCCGGAGCGTTTCTCAGGTACGCATCTCCACCCTATGTAATAGAGAGTATGAAATTGGTAGAAAATGCTAGGATTGCATGAAATCTAAGGAAATTTCCTTTCCTAGAATTTATTGTGATTTATTGTGTATTTATGGAGCATTTATTGGCATTTATGGCGAATGGTGTGTTTTGGGTTCTTTTGACCCTTCTGTCTTCCCGATTTTATATCTTGATGCATGGTGAATGGATTTTAGTTTTGTTTGTTGGGTTTTGGAGTAGACTCGAGAGTCTACACCATCTGTTTTATGCAAGATTTGTGGTTTTTGTTTAGCGGATCCGATCGGAGGTCTCATTTGGGGCGATTTCAGACTGTAGGGTATGGTCGTTTTCTGGTTTCGCAGAATTCGGCATACCAGATGGAAACGACATACCGAATCAGGAGATTTCGGTATACCGATTTCCGCTCAACATATCGATTTTATGTCAGTTTAGGTCCTCTGGTCAGAATTTGGTCATCCATTTTTGGACGGTATACTGAATTTGGCTTGAGTGTTGACCATTGACCCCAATTCGGTCGATTGATCCATATTGGTCTGCCGAATCAGGGGATTTCAGCATATCGAATCTGATTTTCGGCATACCGATTTCTGGGCTCAAATAGGTTTATAAAATGTGTTTTCGATGGTTTTCTGGATGCCGTGTTTTGTCCCTATGAGAGGGGATTGTGGGCCATCAGTGGTGGTCTTCTGGGACACCTGATGCGCCGATTTACTAAG
The DNA here is from genome assembly GCA_024699735.1 of Posidonia australis. Classification (NCBI taxonomy): domain Eukaryota; kingdom Viridiplantae; phylum Streptophyta; class Magnoliopsida; order Alismatales; family Posidoniaceae; genus Posidonia; species Posidonia australis. Next base: position 3,979 of record JAMKQA010089868.1, read on the forward strand.
GATTTGAAAGAATTTTCAAAGGATATGAAAATGGTTTTGGAAATGGATTTCAAAGTAAATGGTTGGCTTGTTTTGGAAAATGATTTCCTAGTTTTCTGTGTGCGAGCCGAGACAGTGTAGGACCATGTTGCTGGGACCAGGGAATGTGATAACATTCTTGGGTGGTCGGGCGCGACTCCCTCGTTGAGGCCGGGGGCTGAGATACCTCAGGCTGAGGGGCGTCGGGTCCTAGAGGTATGAGACTCCTTGACTATCATCTCGAGCCTTGGGTTGTAGTCCGCGGGTCAAGGTGTCTTGTGGCATGATGGGGAGGTATGATACTCCTACTGTCGTTGTGAACGCTGAGGCTCGGGTGTTGTCGGGTGTGGAGGTTTGAGACTCCCTCTTGAGTACCGTGTGTGGAGGGCGCCGTGAGGAGGCATACCCTGTGATGGCTAGTGCAGGTGGGACACGTACCCCGTAGCTGGTAGTGTCTTGAGAGACAGGACAACCTTCCTAGGGAGGGGTTGGCTTCTGAGGGTTCTCTTGAGAGAGGGGAATCGCGGGATGGTGGTTGGCTCCTGCACAGGGTGGCACACCGTGGTAATGCAGAATGTTAAGGTCTCTCCTTGCTGGACTGCGTGTGGCCAGAGTTAGATTGCCTGGTGCTGGGCTTCCCGACTCACTGTTTTGTGGTTTTGGCATTTAAGGGCCTTTGCTTGTGGCTTTGGGCTAGTAGAGCCCCAGTTGAGGTTTTGGCATGTGTGGGCCTGATTTACAAGACTTTGAGAAATGGTTTGCGAAACAAATTTAAAAGGAAAAATTGATTATGGCTTTGTTTTTCGCGGTTTTCGTGAGGTGCGTACTGGGTGACTTTGGTCACTCTTGCGTTTTCCTTGTGATTTTTTTTGCAGGTGCAGACATGCGATTGGTTTAGCGTAGTGCATATAGTTTGGAGTCTGCTAGCCGCACACACAGGTTCCTGGTAGTTAGATATTTTCTATTTAGCTTTAGTTTTCCCGTAGTTTAATTTGTTTAAATTATTGTAGAAAATTTGGGTCATGACACAATACATATTATTTTAATGCGAGTTTGGTATCATAATAATTAGATCATCATTCATGATATAAGAGATAATACAAGGTAGTTGCCCTATCAATATGTGATGTGGAGTCCAAATAGATATCATGTCAGCACATGTAAGATTTAATATATAGGAAGACTTCTTCTTTTAAAGGAAGTTTTCTTTTTTAAATGAAAAGAAAGGTTTAAGTTGGGGAAAACAATCTAGATGTAGGACCTCATCAATGTGATACTTCAAATGAAGTGATCTTATGTCATTTCATAATAGTTGCATGCCCTAGTGGTAGCAATGGCTGGAGATGAGTTAGATGCATCAATTTGATTGGAACAATCCAACCGGTAGATCCAAAGGGGATAATAATTAAGTTGCATCTGGGACATTGGAATTAGAGCACTTATTGAGTGAGGGTTTTATTAATTCGTCTAGTCTTATTGAGTGAGGGTTTTATTAATTCATCTAGTCTTAGGGCATACTGAGTTGAGGCTCTGTGCTTAGTGTGGTGTGGCACCTTGAGTGCTATTGTGAACTTGACATGGTAGGTGTAGCTATTTCTAGTATTGCATGAGGTTTTGAAAACATGCATATGGTTTGAAAGGAATTAAAGGACGTGGTTTTTGGAAAGGACAAATATGATTTTGAAAGAAAAAGAATGTTTTCAAGACATGACCTGGAAAGCATGGTTTTAAAAGGATTGTGCTTGACGGGCAGTGATGCATGCCCTATTGTGGTGTTGGCATTAAGGAGAGATGCCAATGTTTGTTGTTGCGGCGTAGGTTATGCCTATTTCTTCGGTATGGTGTGTCGAATGGTTAGTGGAATGTGTACTGGGTGACCTTTGTGAGTGATCACTCACGTGTACTTTGGTCTTGTGTTTCTGCAAGTGTAGGATAGGAGTTGGTTTCAGCTAGTATACATAGGAGGAGTCACATTGCCACACATCAGAGTTACAGTGAGTTTGTAATTTAATTTATATCTATTATTTAAGCTTAACAGTTATGTGTGAACATAGCCTAGTTTAGTTGTGCTGAAAAAAAATTCAAATCAGTTAAGTGAAAGGTAGCACCTCCAGGGTAGGGGCGTTACAATCTCCTACTGTCGATGCATCTCCTAATCCCTTGTATTCCACATGGCTGAAAATTGATTAGTTAGTTCTCAGCTAGATTTGTACTATTTTGTCACCATCTGTTCAATCTATCTTATTTCCTTCTACTACTTCACTTGAGGCCTAGTCACTCCTGGAGAGATGGTTCACTTCGATATCTAAATCTCGCCTCAAAACTCTCTGGGTTCAACTTCGTAATCTTATGAAAAAGTTAGACCAAACTATCGACGATTATCTTCTTCACACCAAAAACATCACAGATGCTATGGCTACTGTCGAAAATCCCCTTCAAGAATTTGAATTGATTGACTTCATCACAAATGGCTTTGGTCATGAATACCAAAGTTTTAATACCTCTCTAAACTTTAGATCTTCCACTACCTTTGATGAATTCTACGAGCTTCTTCTTTAAGAATCATCACTTCATCAAAGTCTCACTCCTTCCATGGTTACTACAATCAACATAGCTCTTACTGCTTTCACTCAACCCAATATTTGATGGTCGTGGATGGGGTGGGCACTACTGTGACAAGGGGCATGGTAGAGGAGGTCGACATCTCACTTATTACTCCTCATATAATTCTCAAAACTCAGCTCCTTGTCTTCTTTCCACTCCTTCCATCAACACATCTATTGCTTGCCAAATTTGTGACGAATATAATGAACCAACTTCTTAACTTGAACAAGTGCTGACATTAATGGAGTACCAACCATTTCATCTAATCGCAAAGCATTCAATAAAGAGTTTTTAGTGAAAGGGATCCCATGAAAATGAATCCAAAAGACAGCAAAACAAAATTGATAATTACTTAAAGGAGTAGGTGGACGGATTTTCTCCAAAGTAGCAAAATAATTCATGAAATTAATCAACTTAAGTAGCTGAGTTAGCCAGGAAAAGTAGATTTCACATCTTCCTCTTAGGTTTAAATCTTATTGGAGTTATATTGGAACTCCTCCCAACAAATGTAGTACCTTGTCTCAAAAAAGAAATCATGAAATTCCATAGGCCATTATTCCAAACATATGTAACAACATCCTCTGAAGCAAATTTTATTAATCCAATATCATCACCCATATCTGTGAAAGATTTAGCAATTGCTGGCCTCCAAGCGTTAATAATGTTGTCTTTTGCGGTAGCACTTCTGTTGTGTGGTCTATCCACAATGATCTTGCAAAGTAAAGAATTCTTCCACACCAACAGATCAAGTCCTCCTTCCTACAGCTTCAAATTCCTACTGCTGCACATAACTATTAGAAGAATACAAGGGTAAGGCAAACCAATGGAAGAACAAAAGGAATAAGGGAGGAGAAATGATGGAGAATGAAAACAAGAAGATAAAACAAGGAAGCAGAGAGGTTGTAGATGAAGAGATCGTGAGAAGGTGGAGGTGCGAAGCGAACAAGCGAGCGTCGATCATAGAACAACACCATGAGAGACACCCAGAAAGGAAGTAGATTGAGAAGAGCGCTTAGAGAACTAGGGGGAGAGAGAATAGTACGTTTTTTCGTTTGAGGTGGGAGACAATCACAACTAGCAATTGTTGGACCCAAAACAACGATCCAAGCATCATTGTCGTAGATGAGGTACCATCAAGCTTGAATCCGTTAGATTAAGTCATAGAGAAAGAACATAAACAACTCAATCAAATGTAGATTTATATGTACAAACAGATACTGAAAGTAAATCTTTTAAATCGAACAGTTGAATCAAAAGAGTTTCTCTAACACCATGTGTATTGATCATTACCTCATTTATTTTCCATAAGCACAGTACATAACATCTACACCACTTAATACACGATTCCATACTTGACATACATATAGTAAATATTCACCCAATTCATAAGCAATGGAAGCCCAATAATATTAAAAAAATATCGGCATAGAAATCGTGAATCACAGGGTGAACTGCGATTGGAATTCTAACCGAGTGTTTACTGTTTTCCATGTCAGGCTTCCAAAGTGATAGTCTCCCTGCACGTTCCTCTTGGTTGAGAATGTGACTTCATAGGAAATGCTCTTCAATTTCCTAGATTTGGGTTAGAGGCATTACTTAATTTATCACATAGGAAATGTTCTTTAATTTGACAAGAGTTTAAAAATAACTTTTACATTCTTAATTGCTTCACTTCAATTAAAGTAGGAAATGGTGAAAACACTATCTTTTGGGAAAACAATTGGATAAATGGCATCCCTCTAAAATATAAATTTCCTGAGTTATATAAAACAGTAAAACACAAAAAGTTATCTACTAAAAAGGCGCTTCATCTATTTGGGAGTAATTTCCAAGGTTTATTTGATGCCTTTGGTAGCCCTGTGCAACAAATTAACTTACATGCTATTCAGTCCCAAGCGGATTAGTTGGCAGACATGTTATCTACGTTGCAGCTTTGCTTGGAAAAGATAAATTCCATTGGCAACCTGATCATAAATTTGCATATTTAGTTAAATTATGTTATAATGTTATTAATAGTGGTGGACTGATATTCCATTTGTACAAACTCATTTGGAAGGCTTGGGTGCCACTGAAGATTAAACTCTTCACTTGGTTAACAGTATCTAATAAGATACTAACTAAAGATAATTTGAGGAAAAAAGATTGGACCGGCCAAGATTTATGCATTATGTGCAGTAGCTACTGTGAAACTGTATTACATTTATTTATTGACTGTCCTTTTGCAGCTGCAATTTGGAAATTTTTCTTTAATTTTCCTATGTATTCAGTGTTCTATCATATTAAAGATCTCTTCCGATATAAGTCTCAATGAATTTTTGCTTTATCTGATTCTAGATGGAATGTGCTCATTCTGGTAGTAATTTGGAATATCTGGAAAGAAAGAAATAGCAGAATTTTTTGCAATTCAGTTGATTCCAGTAGACACATCATACTTAAGATTATTTCCCTTATGTATTCCTAGACAGTAAATTTGGGTACAGGTTTTGAAAGGGAAGTTTTAATCCAATCTGTCTCGGATATGCAAAATTCCTGGAGCATGAACCAGCCGAATATGGGAGCTTCTACTCACTCTTACACTGTGCCCCCCAACTCCTCAGCTAACACCCTAGCTGAGACCATGCCTTCTGTACATAATTCCAATGAAGATCATTCTTCATGATTTTCCCTTTGTAATCAATTTCTGTGGTCTTTATTGAGTAAAGGACTGTAACTTAATTCCTTTTTGGACTAACATGGCTTGATATGCACCAATATGGCCAAGTTACTTTCGAGTATATTGGATCTTCTGGATCCTAGGTTTTTGTAATACTTGGAACTAATTTTTGTTCTTAGTGGTGGTTCTATAACCAATAAATCTTATTAATATTATTACCGTTTTCAAAAAAGAATGTGACTTCATATGCAAGCACTCTGGTACTAGCATTAAACACCAAAGTTTTGGGGTTGACGTCCATTTCAATTCCAAGAGGAGGTTGGATTTGTAGTTCGCAAAACGAATTCACTACTCCAACATTGGTGACGATTCTTCGAATGGTCACCAAAGCTTTAAGATCAGGTATGGCAATGGCGGGAAGGTTCAAATTGTAAGTAGGTGTAGTGGTGTTGCAAACAACAAGCAATGGATAGAGTGATTGTAGTCTCTGGGACCAATGTCATAGACTAGGCCAGGGTCCTTGGCCTTGATAGGATCAAAATGGCCTACTCCAAAGTCGAAAGGATCGGCAATCTTTTTGGGAGCACCCTCTGCCACTATCAGCTAGCCCTACGGATCGGTTATAGATGCTTCCAACATATGTAAAAGAAGAAGTCAGACGGTATCAAATAGACATGAAGTTTTTTTTTTGTGAAAAATTAAATAATTTTAATTGGTACTAGAGTTAAAAAAGATGATGAGTTTAAACTCGTACCCGTAGTCATTAGAGCTGATTTGATGGCAACTAGGGACCAATCTAGGTGTAGTGATTTGAGGAGTGTAGCTACTCTGGCAATACGAGGAGTTGAAGCTGATGTGCCTGATCCTATAATAAATGAGTCTCCACTTGCTGCCAATATGGATACCCCTGGTGCTGTAATGTCTGGCTGTTGTCAAGAAATAATGAAGGTCATAGTTAGTTGGATTTGTCTATAAGTCTATATGTCATAACTTCTTAACTTCTACATCAGAATTATGATGATTATTCTTTAAGCTATCAATTTAACAGTCGGATAAATTCAACTAGTGAAGTACACAATTTGTTGATTCATTGGTTTGTGTGAGGCCGACACAGTTCACGGGCACTATGATAAAATCCACGTAACATTCCATTGGAAATTCAAAAATGAAACGAGACGTGAACTATGCAGTGCTTGTGAGCTGGTGGTCAATGAAGACCATCGTTACAGATCAGAGGAGGAAATGGTCGACCGTTTCCTCTCTATTTTAATGATGATTATTGCCGATGTAAATGACCGGCGTAAATGCACATGGAGCCGTTGTGGAGGCAGAGGGAGGTGGACGCATACAGGCTCTACTATAAATAGGATGGAAATCATAGGGAAATAATCATCAACGACACATACCTTGATTTCTCGACTACTCTACCTCGCTAGAGCCCCCAATCGACGACCAATAGTGGTATCAGAGCCACCGCTCTACCGTCAGCGGCCACTGTCGGGCAACCACGCGTCACCCCTGCGCGTAATCTTCCTCCCTAGCACCGCCATCCCTTGCCCGCGCCGCTCATTCCCCGCACGGCTCATCCCCTGCGTGCGACCACCACGCACCTCTCCGCCTACACAGTTAGTCTCTGCGGCCACCCACTATTTCCCCCGCATCGATCTCCGACCCCGCGATCGCCACCCGCGCGCCATCCCCTGCTCCGCCCTCTTCCCAGCCCGCGTTTCATTTTCATGGGTTAGGTGTTTTAATTTAACTATAGAGGGTATGGGCGGTACGGTCATATATAGCATGCTTAATTAATTAAAAAAGAAAAGGGGGTTAGCATGTTTTAAATTTAAATTGCATGTTTGTTACTGTTTAAATCCTGTTTAAAACATTGCAAGTTTTGAAGTTATAAATTGGAAATCGGAATTTTTGAATGATTTCTGGAATAAAACCTGTTAATGAGTTAAGTATAAATTTTTGGAATAATTTGTTGAAAATTGTTGTAAAGTTTAATAATTTTCAGGAATTAAATTTCTTGTTTAGAAATTCAGACATTGCTAGAAAACAAAATTTTAAATTTTGGAAATTATTGCATGATTAAAATTGTTATTAGAAATTTAAATCTTAAATGTTGTTGCATGCTTGATTAGTAAATAATTAATCTTGATTAATATTGCATGTGATTAAAACCTGGTTTGTTTTAAAAGGTAAATATTATATTAGGCGCACCTATCTAGCGCACATAAGTGGCGCACTTAACTAGCACACTTATCTGGCGCACTTACATGTCGCACGAATCAGGCGCACCAGACAGGCGCACATTACAGGCGCACCTTTCTAGTGCACTGGCATATCTTTTTGCATTTAGATTCTAGAGCTCATAAATCTTGTTAAGTTTTTGAATATTGTTTAAGTTCTAGAATTATTACCTATTGTTTGTTTGTGAGATTGCACAATTTTAAAATCTGAAAATCTATATTAGTTGTAGATTTAAGAAATAGCTAACAAACTATTCACAACCGAATTGGCTAGGATAGAAAAATTGAATGGGACTATAACTATGAGATGTAGTACTGAAAAATTAGACATGCATTAGAATATGATAATATTGAACATGCTATAGAATCTAATCCTCCGGAATTTCTAAATGATGCTTCTGAAGCAGAAATTAAAAAAATGAAAAATGAAAAATTGATGACAAAAAGGCTAAAAACCTTATGTTCATGTTTATGGAGGATAGTCTATTAAAATGTTTTGAAATATACACTACATCATTCACATTGTGGAATGCTTTGAAGGAAAAATATGATAAAACAACAGAAATGACAACCCAACTTCTCCTTCAAAGGTATAACTCTTGCAAAATGCTCGAAGAACAAAATGTAATGGAACATATAAATGGCATGATAGTCATGACAAAGGACTTGGCTATTGCAGGAACCCCTATACCTGAAAATCTGCAAATAGCTACAATTTTAAATAGTCTCCCACATAGCTATGACATGGTAACCACATCTCTTAGGTCAACCCCAATTCAACTTTCTGAATTGCCTAC